>JAMPIV010002039.1:0-222500 GCA_024509875.1 Oreohelix idahoensis
AACTGCTCAGTAATAAACAAGAACAAATGAAGAGATGGACAGAACATTTTGAGGAACTTCTCAATAGACCATCTCCAACTAATCCCACAGAAATCCAGCCAGCAGAAGAGGAGCTACTAATGAGCTGTGAACGACCAAGTAGAGAAGCAATAAAGAAAGCCATACTGCTTCTGCAAGATGGAAAAGCAGCGGGTCCATATGGAATTCAGATCAAAACAGACATTAATTCCTCTACAGAGATATTATACAAACTACTTGGTAATGTCTAGGAGAGAGAGGAAATACCAGCAGAATGGAAGGAATGTTATCTGGTCAAGTTGCCTAAGAAGGGAAATTTACAAGAGTGTGCAAATTATAGAGGAATAATGTTACTATCAGTGCCAGGAAAAGTATTAAACAGAATCATCCTTGAGAGATTTAAAGAGTCCATAGACAAGCAAATGAGAGATGAACAAGCAGGTGTTCCACAAAACAGATCCTGTACAGACCAGATAGCCACATTAAGAAAAATAGTTGAACAAAGTCTGGAATGGAATTCCCCGCCATACATCGGATTCGTGGACTATGAAAAGGCATTTGACAGTGTAGACAGAGAATCACTTTGGAAATTGATGAGGCATTATGGAGTTCCCCTGAAGATCATTAACTTAATAAAAAAGACCTAGGAAGACATGACATGCAGAGATCTTCATGAAGGACAACTTAAGAACCGTTTAGGATTAGAACGGGAGTGCGACAGGGATGCCTCTTGTCTCCATTTATTTTCTTACTAGCAATAGATTGGGTTATGACAAAGATTATGAGAATAAATGCAAGAAATGATAACATGGTTGAACTTGAAGAAACACCACTAACAGATGTAGAATCGTACACATATCTTGGCAGTAATATAGGCAAAGTTGGAGGGACAGATAGTGATATCAAAATAAGAATAGAAAAAGCAAGAGGAGCTTTCATTGCATTGGGAAACATATGGAGATCAAGAGTAATCGGATCCATCACGAAAATAAGAATCGTCAACTCAAATGTCAAGTCAGTCCTATTGTATGGCTCTGAGACATGGAGAACAACAAAAACAACAACCAAAAAGCTACAGACTTTTATAAACGGGTGCTTGCGTAGAATAGAAGGACTGAAATGGTATGACAAAGTCACAAATGTGGAATTGATGACAAGAACCAGACAAGTGCCAGTGGAACAAGAGTTGAGAAGAAGACGCTGGTGATGGATAGGACACACATTGAGCAAACCTGTTGATAGCATTACAAGGTAGCCCTTGTTCTGGAATCCACGGGGAAAGAGAGGCAGATGTCGACCAAAAAACACATGGAGAAGAGAACTGGAAACAGAGGTGAAAATGATGAGGAAAACATGGAAAGAACTTGAGTGGATGGCACAGGACAGGAAGACTTGGCATGTGTTTGTTGAAGGTCTATGCTCATTTGGGAGCTAAAGGATATTGATTGATTGATTACTGATAGGAAAGTTATATTAGTGATTGCGTCTTTAAACTGTCTGGGTCGTCCACGGATCCAATATACCATGATTGTGTGAGTGTCATGAGAATAACCTCAGCCAATAATACTAATTTATTTACTGTTCACAGAACTCAATGTTTCCTCCATTATTTATATTTTTCTTGTATTACTTTGTAGACATTGTCAACGCTGTTAAGCTTTCATTATATTTTTCAGATCGTAATCGTCGGCTTATAGGATTTATAATTCAGAGTTTCAGTCAGAGCAGTAATCCAGTATTTAGCTACAGAGATCCAAGTACAACTGCTCAAAGTGTCTACAAGGTAATATCTGCACAATTGACCCCACCAATCTCACGTGTGACTATCACAGCCACTGTGTTTGAACAAATTCTGACACTGTGTGAAGTTGAAATATATGGAGGTATGCATTACAGTTGTTCGGTGTGTCTGCTTCTCTGCACATCACTCACCTCATTGTTCACACTTCAAACCAACTACTATCTGGGGAATCTAAAACACACGGAGTCAATGAGGGAAATATCTTGTAATGGTAACGACACCCAATAACACGTGTAAGAGGCCTAAACAAGTGCCTTAACTTCATTCATCTGAGCAAAAAGTCTGTGAGCCAGGATTGGTGTAAGTTGTCATTTTACATTCTATATGTTTCATTAATAACATGTGAACTAATATGTATATATTACCGTGTAAATAAAAATATGTGAAAATCGCTAGTGGATGTCCGGGTCATTTGATGCTGGCAACATCAGCATATAGAATGATGATTTCAGGAACCACCACTGCAAGGGGCTGGTGACTGCTTTATTGGTAGTTTCTTAAAGAGAACTAAACGCACGAATAGTCCCAGGTTCTTTATGGAGCAGGGAGGTAAAGATGAAAGAAATAATGTTCATTCTAATTATAATACTTACAGTTTCAAACCAGTGTAAATGTCTATGTAAAAATAATGAAAGTTTCAGACCTTTCCATCAGTGTAAATGTAAATGAAAACATGTTCAATTTATATTGTGAACACTTTAAACAGTGGAGATGTAAATGTAGACATATTCTATCTGTACTATTAATCTTTTCATTTAAATATAAAATAACTATAAAGCTTTTCAATTTAAATGTAAAGAAAGTTTTATCTTGAGGGATTAAGTAATTCCCATTGAGAGTAAATTCTGAGTTAGGTGGGAGGGTGAAATAGAGGGAAGGGGACACACACGTGTGTGTCAGGATACGTAATGCTGAGGAGAGCGTTTTGTTTCTACTCTTTTACCATAGTGGTTGGTGGTATCAGGAGGGTACTAATCTCTGGAACAAAGTGAGGGTAGAAGTGGACTGACGTAGTAACGTGAGGCCAGCTTGGCAGTTACTCCTTCCCATTTCTGGAAACGTGCTGCGCCTTTAATCTTTACCAGAGACGCGGAACTCAAGTGACATATATGTACAGAACCAAACCATCAGCAGGAGCAGAACCTACTAGTGGCAGATAAGAGAAAACTATAAGCTGCCACTTGAACTTCTTTTAAAACTAATCTCCCATCCCAACAGTGATGAACAACTTTTTTTTTTATAAACCATTATTCATTTTCTAAACTCTTGTTAAAGCTAAATGATTATTAAATATGTTATTTGTTAATATACAAATTTAACTTCGATTTAATCATTTTAATTGTACTGCATGTTTGTCTCAGTCAATTTACTAAACACACTCCAAACAGAGCTATACCATAACAAGAAGAATTCCACTGAGTAAATCAGGGGTGGGGGCTGAAATTAATAATTGCTTAATTCTTCACAAATGTTGGCGGCGGATCTTAGAGTTGACGTGCTCAGCAACATTGTTCTCGCTTTTCTGAATATCTTGTGAACACTACCTTAGGGTAGAAGCGTCATTATCCTTCTATCTATAACTCTGCAGAGAGTAATCTTGTGCAAAGGTAAACATCTCTGAAGGCCAATATTAGATACTCTTGAGTTTTGGCCACTATTGGACCACTACTGCATAGCAGGGGAGGCAATCCGTGACAGAAACAATAGGCCTAAAGTCCCTTCTGGCACTGTCGTAAAAGCCGACTGAATTGAGAATGTTCATGGGGCTGGTTACGTCATCAGGCTACATCATCTGGTTACGTAATCAAGTAAAACATACTGCGTCAGGGACCATCACTACAAGAGTACATAAATACTTTGATGTGAACTTCCTGTCAGGTGACCAGCTGTATTGCTGGCTACATGCTCCATGGGGAGTGAATGGGGGGGTGGGGGGGGGGGGTTGGCGGGAGAGAATGATGCTATGTAAATTAAACTAGAATACCCCAGTTATTCTTACATAATCTATGTGACGAAATGAACGACCTCTATCGATCTTTGGTTCTCTCCGGCAGTATCGGTACATTTCTGGTACTAATGTCTATTGGATTCTGTCAACTATCGCACTTTTCTTTCTTTCTTTATTTATTTTTCTGCTAAGTAGCAGATATCTGATTTTATCAATTCACCCTGTAGGTGGTAAATATCACATTTGCAAGGAGTGCTACCCAGATTTGTGGTTATAGGCGTGGCAGATTAAAACTTACATCGGTCTGCGCTATCGGCTTAAATCACCGATAACACCCGGAGTTTGCGCACTCATACGACAGATAACGAGATTACTGTCTGTGTGACACATGTGGGCAAATGTGATATAATCCCTTCCGGTCTTTGGTTAAAAAGTAATCATGGATTTATTACATTTTAGACAGTATGAGTCTAAAAATTTGTTGGTGAGAGTGTATGCAAGACATCATATTACCATATATAGGAGACGCGACCTTTGGAGAAAATGGTTCGTGTAGGAACTATTTTGAAAGTGCCACACCCGACCTGTTTGAAATGATTGGATCTTTCCGATTAGATTCATAACTTCACTGGAGGGAAAATAGGCTGACAATTTCACAGTTTTATTTCACTGTAATTTGCACGCTCGCCAAGACCACATCAGACCTTCGCCAGAGGAAGAACTAGATTCATAATTCCTAATTGTTATCCGGACCTTTTATTGGAGAACCAGATAAGACTTAGAAAAGCACATGAAATCTCTACATTTAATAAGGAACACCGGAACTAGGAAAACTGAAGAAACACGGAGTCAGAGGGGGCAATCTATTGTAAATTAAAAGAAATCCCAGACACGTATAAGAGAAGATTCGTCTCTTTTATTCATCTGTGCAACAAGTCTGTAGCCAGAATTGGCGTAAATTGTGATTTACATCTCATATTTTATTACTAACATGTGAACTAATATATATATATATATATATATATATATATATATATATATATATATATATATATATATATATATATATATATATATATATATTTTATATTACCATGTGAAGTTTAATGTGTGAAACTCGCTATTGGATGTCAAAGTCATTTGAGGCTGGCAACCTCAGTGTATAGAATAATGATTCATGAACCACCACTGCACGGGCTGGTGATTGCTTTATTGATAGTTTCGTAAAGAGAACTAAAGGCATAAAGTAGTTCCAGGTTCCCTATGGAGCAGGGAGGGAAAGATGAAAGAAATGATGTCCAGACTTAAAGGTCTTTTATATTTGCACATGCGCTTTAAACCAGTGTAAATGTCCATGTGAAAATATTCATTGTAATTAATAGAAGTTTTAAACTTTTCCACAAGTGTAAATGTAAATGAAACACGAATGAATTTATATTGTGAACACTTTTCAAACAGTGGAGATGTAAATGTAAAACATATTATATCTGTACGTTCAGCCTTTTCATTTAAATGTAATGTAAAGCTAAAGCTATTCAGTTTAAATGCAAAGGGAGTTTTATACCCGAGGGATTAAATTTAATTCTCATCGAGGGTAAACTGAGTTAAGTGGGATTGTGAAAGAGAAGAGGGGGGGGGGGGGAACACATAACTGTGTCGGAGAACGCCATACTCAGAAGAACGTTCTTTTCTATTCTTCTATCACAGTCATTGGTGGTACCAGCAGAACGTACTATTTCTGGAACAAGATGTGATCAGTGGCCTTCGCTTTAAGACAACGGACACACTGTGTAGACTTTCCTTGAAGTTTCTGGGAGACGAGCTACACCCGACAACCATGACCAGAGACGAGCTACACCCGACAACCATGACCAGAGACGAGCTACACCCGACAGCCATGACCAGAGATGAGTGATCAGTGTGAACAAACAGAACCGTCAGTGGCAGCGAAGGTTTCGTGTGGGACCAACAAGAAAGAGTGTGATCGCCTGCCGCCGTGCGCGTGCACAGTGCTGATTGGCAGACAAGATGACAGAACTATCGCTGTTAGAGACAACGTTGCAGAAAAGTGGGCGAAGAATTTTGATGGACAGAAGGTAGACAGGTCCGAATGACAAGAAACCAGACCGACCTAACAAAAATAAACGCAGACAATTCCACCGCCCGTCACAGCCACTATAAAAGCAGCCTGAATGTGGCGTGGGCAGCACGGGAACCAATAGATTCCATCCTTTCACAATCTTCCCAAAACTTTTCTTTTGTACTGCTTCATTACAATTATGAATCAGAGATACACGCCGATGTCTTTTCTGTTTATCCAAATCCTTTTAGAATTCACAATCTTCTGAATAATTCATCATCATCATTCCCTTTTCGCTTCTTATACTCGTAGATAATGATGTCAGGACTTTTCACGTTACCTTCTTCACTATTTTTGTTTCTTATAGATAATGTCAGGACTTTTCACGTTACTTGCTTCACTATTTTTTTCTTATAGATAATGTCAGGACTTTTAACGTTACTTGCTTCACTATTTTTGTTTCTTATAGATAATGTCAGGACTTTTTACGTTACTTGCTTCACTATTTTTGTTTCTTATAGATAATGTCAGGACTTTTTACGTTACTTGCTTCACTGTTTTTGTTTCTTATAGATAATGTCAGGACTTTTTACGTTACTTGCTTCACTATTTTTGTTTCTAAAAGATAATGATATCAGGACTTTTTACGTTACTTGCTTCACTATTTTTGTTTCTTATAGATAATGTCAGGACTTTTTACGTTACTTGCTTCACTATTTTTGTTTCTTATAGATAATGTCAGGACTTTTTACGTTATTTGCTTCACTATTTTTGTTTCTTATAGATAATGATATCAGGACTTTTTACGTTACTTGCTTCACTATTTTTGTTTCTTATAGATGATGTCAGGACTTTTTACGTTACTTGCTTCACTGTTTTTGTTTCTTATAGATAATGTCAGGACGTTTTACGTTACTTGCTTCACTATTTTTGTTTCTTATAGATAATGTCAGGACTTTTTACGTTACTTGCTTCACTATTTTTGTTTCTTATAGATAATGTCAGGACTTTTTACGTTACTTGCTTCACTATTTTTGTTTCTTATAGATAATGTCAGGACTTTTTACGTTACTTGCTTCACTATTTTTGTTTCTTATAGATAATGATATCAGGACTTTTTACGTTACTTGCTTCACTATTTTTGTTTCTTATAGATAATGTCAGGACTTTTTACGTTACTTGCTTCACTGTTTTTGTTTCTTATAGATAATGTCAGGACTTTTAACGTTACTTGCTTCACTATTTTTGTTTCTTAAAGATAATGATGTCAGAACTTTTCACGTTACTTGTTTCACTAATTTTGCAGCAACATTGCTTGATCTCACCATTTACTTCCTTTTCCACATTGCACGTCGCCGATTTCTTTGTTGCTTTTTCTAAAAGTCTAAACTTAGGCCTTTTCAAACTCAAACGCAAAGACATCATTGAGATTTATTTTTGAATAACGGCAGCGAGTCATATGGTCGGCACACTTGAATTTGTTGTGAATTTCGTGGCTAAATTTGCTTGTACTGCTACCAGAACCTAATGTTAATACTTACGGCCGCCAAAAGTAATTTTTTGTTTTTTAAATTAAATTTTTTCTTTCTTAATGTACCAGCTCGTAATACATGTATTTTAGTAATATTACTTAAGATTTAAGGTTGATTAATTTTTATTTTTATAGATAACATACTGTACATAAATTTGAAACTTGGTGGAAAGACATGGGTTTGTTTTGAAATAACTTAGACATTTTATATGAAATTTCTAATATACAAATTACTAGAGCTGCAAAATATTTTGGCCATTTTAAGTGAAGAACAACTAATCTGTCATCACAATGGTGCAAAATTTGGGGTTTTTATTGTCATTCAAAATTGTATCAGTAGAACTCCGACACCATTAACTATTAATAACATCATATATGATCATATTTTTTTATATATGCACAGTTGCTAAATCATGGTACACATACTGCACCCTCGCCTGTCATTTGGTTTTAACGTAATTCCTGCACATAAATGTTGGCGATAAATACTTATAATTAATAGGCATCACAAATAATAAAACATTTTTAACTTTAACAGCCATCATTTGTTACATGATGCTAAAAGCTACATTATTCTGAAAAGTTAAAAACCTGAAAGATTAGATGTTAAAAAATGTTGACATTAAGAGCTTATCTGGACAAGTGGACTTTTTAAAAATGTAATTCATTGTAAGATAGAGAATCGTTTTAATTACATTATCCTTCATTGTTGCTCTCTAGTAGAATCTTACGATTTGGACGGCAGAAAATCAGAGCATCACACTAACTTATCTTGGTGGTATATCTGTGACAATAAGAGCGGCGTCTTGCGCTGTTGAGAAGTATTGAGTTATTGTCTCATCTACATGTATCTCCGATGAACGGTCAAGTATTTCTACTTCACACACTGTCTGGTCTAGTAGGATATGTATTGCACCTTAGTAGACTACACTTCTCTCTACGGGTCCAAGGTGTCAATATGGGTTCAAACGAAATGGTTACTCTAATCAGCAAAAGATGGTCGCTGAAGTCCTGACATGACAAGAATTGAGAGAAGGCAGTGTTAACAATTATTAAAAACAGAAAATGAGACGCGACGCAATAATGTGGGCGATAAACATGAACGCTAGGAAAAGAGACTAGACAATTCTGTCGAACACACACACAAACACTACGTGTTTGCTACGAATAAAATACGACAGTCGATCTTGTAGAGTACATTGTGCTATGTGACGCAAATCATAATGGGCAGTCATTCTAGACAAATCTGATATCCACAACATGAGCCAGCAAGTGGCAGGTCCATGGCAAAGGTTTATTCTCATAAAAACTGTCTCCATCAGACAATATTATATGTGGCATGGAAGAATGTATCAACAATGTAGTTCTTCATAGTAAGTCGTCTGTCCATAAATCTCAGTCATAGGCATCTTATAATAAGTGGCAATGAAATACAATACAATCCTCTCCTCGCCTTAATTCTGGCCGTTGTGTCTAGAAGTTCATGTAGAACATGAGGACCCAAGCAATTGGGCAGAAATATTCATGATAAAATCTTAGATCCATTATTCGAAAAAATACTCCCTGGATATGGTAATAACTTCTGGGTAAGTTAATGTACCATCCTGCATAATATCAAGTAAGTGGTGCCCTCCGAAATAATAATGCCACTGAACATCAGAATACAAGTCTCCACAATCTTAGGGAGCTTGAAAAAAAGTACGTCTACTCCGGACGATTGAAAAATACGAAAGGCCAAAACGGCTGACCGTTAGAATGCAAAAAGCGAGTGATATATTACGTCATTAGTAAGAAGTGACGTAGCAAATTATGCGGCGTTCAATATAAGTGAAAAATCGTACTCAAAAACTGACTTTACTACAGACAGCTATATCTCCTCTAATCAATGGGCATGTGCCTGCTTGTAGCAACATACAACAACATATTAATTTTATCCTTAACAATATGGAACGTGAACAAACAATGTAACATGACAGAACATAGTGTCATCACATCTGTTTTCACAGCTGAGATTGTGGTGATGCTAAAATGACTTGATCTGGTCTCTCTTGTCCTTCCCCAAACATTGAAAATTTTAAGAGATTCGCTTAATGAACATTCGAGAATTCAGTAGAGCTGATACAGTACATGTGATAATTTTGGCTAATACATATTTATATACAAGAGGATGTTTAGTTATAAATAACTTGAGTACATGCACATGTTGTAATAGAAATAACTGCAACGTCATATAATTAAGCCAAGAAAGGTATATATCCACAAACAAAATACAATGGCAGAACAAAGATCCAAAGCTTATGTAAAACCTTCATATTAGAATAATTCATCATAGATTGGTACACAATGCGACAGGATGAAACGAAAATAAGGTTTTCAAAGTTTCAGCAAGAACATGTCGAGTATCAAGATAATAAAATATTAGAATGTTTACTGGCGTGCAAGTCACTCGTAACTGTAGATTGGTACATTAGTGCGAAAGAAAGACACGCAAATAAGTTGTTGAAAGTTCTGGCAAAATCATGTCAAGTATAGAAAACATAAAATTTTATATTGTTTACTGGTGATCAAGTCACCTATGACTGTAGCATACGTTCTGAGAATAGAAAGACCTAGGGAAATGAACACTTTAGCCAAGCAGTGCACAGCGTGACCGCTACTTAAAACATATCGGTCAGAAAAAATATCATAAGGTAAAATTTTAATAAAGGTCTAGTCAAAACATATTAATATCAAATAAATATTATAAGTTTATTCATCTTAGCGTTTTTGTTTTTCATTGAGGAACAAAGTTCTAAAACCTCAGTGGTACCCATGCCGGAACTTCCCTGAGAAGGTTTGTAAACTGTAGTAAAGATGTTCCTAATGATGTTTCCTGTGAGAATTGTAATAGGAAGTTCGTGGGTCAGAAATCCGGTTTCTAAAATTTGCATAAGAAAAACTAACGGACTATGAATTTACATCAAAGGGCGAAAATCTATTGACTTATAAAATGGTAAAAAAGGGCGATAATCCAAAATAGGCATCAAAAGTAGTGTTTTTACACCCCTTGAGAAAAGTCATGTTTGTAGTTTGGAATTTCTGGGTTACCTAGCAGAGCGAAGTTAAGCTTGCACGGGATATTTATATTTCGAGTGAACTGTTTTGTTCTAGAATGTTGGGGAAATAGTTATCGTCGGAAATCGTTGTACAAAATATAGTCAGTCAGATCTGAAACGCGATTAGCGTCAGGAAGCAGGTTTGCTTGTTTTAAAAATTACAGCGGCAAGCGAAAATGATGGCTATCATCGGATGATCTAGGCACTTATTCGCTTGGTACGCCAATATTAAAGTTGACAGTTCATTACATTTATTCGGTGGACAAGAATTGACGATGTTGCCAGTACGAGAAAAATGTGTATCTGTCTGGACAGCCAGACAATCAGGTATGTTGAGTCTCGCCAATAATTGATAGACTAATTATTACAAGACAAGAACAATAGGCAGAAGCTAACCAAGAGAAGGGAAAATAATATACCTTTGTAGAATTAATCATCCCTGGCGGTAGGCCAGTCCTTCTAAAAGATACACCAAGTAAATCTCACTTAGACCCGACAAATCTGGAGATAGAAGACCAACATAGATAAATTAGAACAATAGGAACAGCGAGTACCTGAGATAAACGCTATGACAAGAAAATGCTGACAACAGTGGTTCTCAAGCCAGGACCGCCATAGCTACTAGAGATAGTACTAAATACAGAAGCAGTGACAGTGAACAGAGCATATATTAAGACAGAGTAAAAAAAATGACATTTAGTATTGCCTATGGGAGTTTTTGCTGTATAACGTTTTCTAGCCTAAGGAGGAAGGTTGGGCACGTCATTATTTCAACCTTTGATCTTCGTGTAAATAAACTTCCCATTTAACGTTCACTGCTGTCAGAGAAAAGTATGTTCATCAAGGTATTAAATCATCAATCAACTGTCAGTACGTACTGTGGTAATCGTTTGTTGTAAACTGTTGTCATAACACCATCAACCAAAAACCTGCCTACTGTTTAGGGTAGTGATACGAACCCACCAGGCAATCATCACCATCATCAGCGTATATGCCCACGGCCACAGAATCATTCTACCTAATGAGATTGACAGTCCCATGTGTAGCTTCGATGTGGGTCATCTCTGATGACGGACTAGTTGGGGCAGAGGTCATGACATTTTGTTGCGCGAGACTCGGGGAAAGATTAAGAGCAGGAGTATAAGTAGTATGCAATGCGCAACTTAGGTAGTATTCTGCAGGCGCGCTGCAGGCGCGTGACTTTTTATATAGCAAAAATTCTGCAGGCGCGTGACTTTTATATAAGCGCAATCTGCAGGCGCAAGATGGCGGACTTGAGATAACAAGGGGAGGTTATTTGGGTCAAGATGGCGGATTTGAGCTAACAAGGGGGAGATAACAAGAAGAGGCGGGTCAAGATGGCGGACTTGAGATAACAAGGGGGAGATAACAAGAAGAGGAGGGACAAGATGGCGGACTTGAGATAACAAGAAGAGGGTATATGAGGCAAGATGGTGGTTTTTTATATATTATTAGTATAGTCAACTTAGGTGGTGTTAGACAAACAACATTTAGACAAACTTTTAGATAATAGGAAGACAATATTTACATAACAAGAAGACGATATGTATACGTTATATTTAGACAAACAACAGTTATTTTACAACAGTTATACGATATATTTAGACAAACAATTAGACGATATAGGTAACAAAAACCGTTTTAGTTAATATAGTTTTTATTTTATATTCAATAGTGTTTTTGAAGTAAAACGTATATGGTAATATATAGTATTTTTTTAACGTAATACATTTTCACAGATTTATTTACCAATGAATATATAATTATATGGTGTATATGGTGACATTATAAAACATAGATATTTTCACATAGTGATATTTACAATAATACATATTTATATTGGGAGGTGTTACATTATTTACATTATATACATTATCACAGGGGTACAGGCCAGACCTTGAGGGGTGTCGTCACATTGTCGTCACGTCGTAAGAAATATTTTATGTGTATGTGGTATCTGTGTGTACAGACAGTTTAAATGTTGAGGGGTGATGTGGTGACGTTGTCGGGGTGTACTTGTCGTTTTATGTAAAAGTAAGAAAGGGCGTTGCGGTGTTGTTCATATGTGTAGATGGAGGATTTGTGTGCACGGAACCCGATATTTTTCCCACCCTGTGCCTGTTGTGTGTTGAGGACTTCTAAGAATGTGTGTTTGTCTACTTTGTTGTGGTGTTTGTTCAAGCCTTTGGTGGTTGTTTTGTCGTAGTCGCCGAAACAGTGATATGTCTTGCTACAGAGGGAAACCATCCCTCTGCCTTCGTATTCTAATTTTAAAAGACCCAGTGTTCGCTTGTCGAATAAGGTTTGTTCGCGGCATTTCTGACAAAGGGCGCGCGTTGTACCCTCGGTAGCGACGAAAATGGGTCTATGGTCGGGACATACTTCGGCGGGGAACCACTGGTGGTAGGAGCTATAAAATTCCTGTCGCAAAGCGGGCTTAACAACGTCCGCTAAGTTGTCTGAACTAAGGGCCAAGTAAAGGCTGTCGGTGTCCGTCTCGCACAACTGAAAGTCTGACCTATCTACAAATTTATCTAAACAGTCGTAGTAAAATTCTAACATGCGTAATTTCGCGTATTGGTAGACGAAAAATCCTATCTGGACGGGGAGGTCCCAACATATAGTCTGTTTAAGTTTCTCTACTTCGAATATGTCGTCCGTCACTAACGTCATTTTCTTAAAGCGGGGTGAGTTTATTTGGTCAGAGGTACCCTCGCCCATCGTGTACGAGACATCCACGTGCTTCGCCTTATTGGTTAATGTCTTGCCGTAAGCCGCGTTACCTAGCAGTTTCATGGTCTCGCTGGTAATGGCGTAGGCAGGATCAGTATCACCCTGTCGACGCGCGTTCGAAACAGTGTCCCCAAACTGCTTGAAACACGTCACGGGTGTATACTCAAGCACCTGGTAGATACAGGTGACTTCTAAACCTTTGGTTAGGTACCAGCGAAGCAGAGGTGTTGTCAGGAGAATCTTTTTGCCCACATAACTCCCGATCAATGTCCGTCTGGGGGTAGTCAGGAGTTTATGTTTTTCGGCGTATTCCCGCATGAAAGGCCCAATATCTTCCCTCGTGACGTCAACATTCTTAAAAATGGGCGTCATCTCAGAGAAATGTTCTTTTAAAGAGTCGGGGACATGAATGTCACACTCGACTAGGCCAAACAAGGTCTCGTCCAGCACCGAGGCGAGAATATTTTCTTTTGTCAGGGGGTACCGACATTTCGTGTAAGACGGTTTCTGGGTAGGGAAGGTGGTGTTGAGAAAACGGCGGATTGATGGGTCGGTTTTCTTCAACGCCTGCCACTCGCATTCCCACATTTCGACAACGGTAACGTTGCAATGGCCCCGTAAATAAGAACTTGTGTCCACCGTATCTGCGTACAACTCAGCCAATGGTTTGTTGTTGACTGGGTTAACGTCACGACCGGCGGTTAGTGGGCAGTTAGGGTGGCCGTGGAATAGGCACCCATGGAACTGGTAGGCGGTCTGAGAGTATCTGTCCCAACCGTCTACCCTAACGCATACATCACCCAACGCCTTCTCACGTCCGTTAAACTGGGTTTTTAAGGTCACTTTTGTTTGGTGGGAGACCCAAGCCAAATAATCGCGACACTGCACGGTATATTTGTGGAGTTTGTGGTGCTTGAAACCATCATCCTTGGACCGTCTAACGGGAAAGTCAGTGGGCATTTTCTGCATTATCGCCCACAAATAAAGGGCGTTGGCATCAAAACCTTTAATGGCTTGAACCGTTTTGCCACCTCTAATGCGGGTTTTGCCTTGTTCGTGGAACCTGTGAAAAATAATTGAGGGTCCCCCGACTATATTTTGGCGCAAGATGTTATGCAAATCTGTCTCCTGCTTCGAGCATAAAGAAAAATTGACGTTGGGCGGGAGGGTTTTGAAGAGGTACTTTAACGTGACACCGGGTACGGAGATCGCATCTTTAAACATGTCTACACCTAGGCGCGCGTAAAAACTAACTTGTCGGTCTAACGCTGCCAAGAAGGGGACCACGTCTTTATTATTGTACCACGTCAGAAAATCGCGTAACGTGGTCATGTGGTTCTGGGCCCACACCTTCTGGCATTCGGCGTACTCATCGGCGGAGATGTTAGTGTTTTTAAGTTTGGAGAAAAACGCCGAGTGGGGTGGTAACGTGGTCTCGTCTAACTTTGCTAAATCTGTTATGTATTCATAACAGAAAAACCCTTTGGTTTCTTTAACGTTATACGCCGCGAGATATTTGCTATAGCTAAATCCGGGGGCTAAGTAATTGACTATGTCTAAAAACTTTAACTCGCTAGTGGCAATACACATAAAATTATTGTTTCGCTTGACTAAAAATTTGAAGTCTTCCCCCTCGAAATACCGGATGAGATACGGTTTGATGACGTTCACATCATATTTGCCCGAATTGAAACCTAATACGGGTAGCTGCCCCAAATAACCCTCTAATCTACCAAGGAGCCCGTATGACTTACCGATCGTCTCTAAATCCTTGAGTTGTGTGCAAACACCGTCAAAATACGCACGCAGAATCTCATAAGAGGCCGCGGCAATTTTGAGCAGATGGTCAGCCATCGTATTGACCAAGTCTTGCGGGTCACCCGTTGTGATAAAACACACGGGGGCTTCAAACCCGGGGACGTTAGAAGCCACCGAACACGACAGGGGCACGTATTTGGCTGTGTAGGTGGTGGTATTACCACTTGACTCTAGAGTGTTCTCAAAAAAACACTCATAGTCAAACGAGGCGCGGTACGGGAAGACGAATTTTGTGTCTACGTCTATCCCCTCCTCCTCGATTAATTCCCAAATGGTCTCTGGAGGATTATACACACCACCTCTAAATGTTTCTCTTCGCTTAGAGCCGGTACAGCGCTTTTCATGGCGCGTCATAAACTTGTACTCCTTCCACAACTTACCGCAATCGGGACACGAAAAAGAGTTACTGGCCCTATCAATATCTACAATGTACATGAAGTGGTTCTTAAACATTAACAGACGCAACGTATCTGGAAAACTATCACTACCTCTAAGTTTGGGGGTCAGGTTTTCCTCGTCGTCAAATTCAAAAACGTCAATATTTACGTTAAAGCATTTTTCTAATTGGGGCATATCGTTTAAACTAACCCCGGGGAAATCGACGAGGGACCTAAGTCCCTGCTGTGTTTGCCACTGTTCGACTAGCCGGCGCGTGCTTATTCTAACATCTTTAACGGCACCACCCCTAAAAACGGCTAAACACCTAAAAAAGCAAAAGTTATCACTGTATGGTTTGGAGTTTGAGTCGTGTTGTAGTGTATGGATGTGGTGATTGTTCGTGATGAAAGAGGGAATGTCTTGTATGCAGCAGCCGATGGGAAAGTCTTGGATATGGTACAGATAGAACGATGTGGCTGGAATGGCTTCGACAAAGTATTTTGTGTTTGGTCTATTTAACTGTGCTTGTGTCACAATATCGCTATCGTGTAACTGTGAGAGAAAAGCTTTGAAATCTGTGATGTTGTTGACTAAGTGTGGTTGATCAAAGACGACTGTGTTATTCGAGGAAGCGTGAAAGAATCTTAATTCGTTTGTTTCTCTGTGTCTTAAGATGATGTGAAAACTGTAGTTTATTTTGAATCTTTTTGTCTGTTGTGTGAATACAGGGAGCAAAATACGATCCCAGTCCATATTTTCTGTTGGTCTGTGGAAAAAAGTGAATGTTGATAGATATTTATGTTTATTGGAGTGTGTTTTAATGGCTTGCCAGTTGTCAGTGTAGATTTGTTTTATGTCAGCCTGTAAGTCTTCTAAAGAGTCCTCTTCTGACGACAAGCGGGGTTTTTTTATATGGGTTTGAATGCTGGTCATGGGACGTTTTTTGGTCTGGCCTGTTTTTGGTGGGTGGGCTGGGATGGGGCTTGAAGTTGTTGTTGTGCTCGTCGATGGTGTTGTCCCTGCTGAAGCAGATGATGTCTGTTGGTGCCCCGATCTCGATGTTGATGATAAGTCTGTGGTGGTACCTGCAGGTAATGTTTGTGGGTGCCCCGAGCTTGAGTCTGTTGTTGGTGTGGGGAATGAGTCTGCTGGGGCACCTGATGTTGGTGTGGGGACAGTCTGATGTTGTTGTTTTATGTGGGTCTGTAAATTATCAGTACGTGTAAATTGTTTGTCACACAAGGCACAATCCAATAGCAATGTTGTGTGTACTGTTTTTATGTGACGTGTTAAATTGTCAATGCGGGTAAATGTTTTGTTGCAGCGGGGACACGTGAGACCGTGCCCTGGTGCAGTGGTGGTTCCCACTGATTTGTCTATAACACCTGCCGTTGCAGTGATCGTTCCCACTGAGGGGTTTGTAGCGGACGCTGTTGCAGTGGTGGTTCCCACTGAGTTGTCTATAGCGCCCGCCGGTGCAGTGGTGGTCCCCGCTGAGAGGTTTGTAGCGCCCGCCGGTGCAGTGGTGGTCCCCAGTGGGACGTTTATAGTGGCCCCCGGTGCAATGGTTTCCGCTGTGGAGGATCTTGGTGCACCATGAACATTCTCAATGTGTTGTTGGAGTGCATCACGACTTCTGTATATTTGGGGACACACACGACAGGGATGATTCTTGTCTGTATGGACCGTTCGCATATGTCTCGCGATATCGCGAGCTCGAGTAAAAGACTTGCTGCATTGGCCACAAACATTTTGGATTGAAGACATTTCTGTGAAATAGAAACGAAAACACATTACTCACACATAAAATTAAATACAAAGAAAGAGAAAAAGAAAGAGAAAGACAGAGAAAAAGAAAGAAAGAAAAAAAGAAAAGAAGGAAAGAAAGAAAGAAAGAAAAAGAAAGAAAGAAAGAAAGAAAAAGAAAGAAAGAAAAAGAAAGAAAGAAAAAGATAGAAAGAAAGAGAAAGATAGAAAGAGAGAGAGAGCAAGAGAGGGGAGAGAGAGAGAGAGAGAAAATAAAACACAGTGGTATTTCTTATTCTATGTGAAAGAAATTACCCCGCGCGCGCGCGCTGTGCAAAGATAGCGATTTAAAACCACGCGCTCACTATACAAGTGACGCCCTATCGTTTAAAATTTATGTTATAACAAGATCTTGTGTAGTTCAGTACTGTTAAAAAATATGCTATGTTCTATTTAATTTCCTTTATTATGTGAAAAAAAATATTCCTCACGCTCGAGTTTAGTTTGTAGAAATGTACCATCAGTTGAAATCCAGGTTGAGTAATCTCACATAAATAACAACACGGATAAGTTTTAGTCTTTTTTCCTAGTACATAATCGGTTAGTCTTATCAAAAAATATGTTATGTCAAGATAGAAAATAACAATTTAGTATCTGAGTTACCATCTTAACAGATAAAAATAACAGAGATATTTATTTATATTTAACACCTTAACACAAATAAACCTCACATAAACGACCAACTTGTCTAACAACAGGGGGGAGAAACACGGATAAGTTTAAATAGAAATAATTTAACATCCTAACACAACACACAAACAACTAAAACTTTTATATTTTTAAAGATATACATCTTAACACATGGAAAAAAAAAAAAAGAAAAAAAAAAAAGATATTTTTAAAGATATACATCCTAACGAAAATTAGTTGTCTTTTTTGTTTTGTAACTAACAAATAAATTTAACAAAGAAAAAAAGAAATAAAACGGGCACATGTCTTTTAAATACTATATAACGTGTAAAATATTTAGCAAACGAATATGTACTATGAGCTATTGTTATGACAAAACAATTGGTTCTTTTCTTTCAGAGATGTGTCCACTTCAGTTTCTGATGGTTTAATGATATATCAAGACAATGCATTCCGTTATATCCCCCCAAAAATGCGCGCACGTAACAGAGTTGAACGACCTTACTGTTTACACAACGGGTTCGTCTACGTCGAATGTAGAGTGTAATTAGCATGTACCGTAAACAGACCCACTGTGCAGGTGTCATGAAACAGTCCGTTTCACCTGGTAATACGATACCTAAACAAACAGCACTGTTAAGTCGTCGTTCGTTTGGGCCTGGCCGAGTATCGACAATTTGTTTACACAGGGAACAGCTGTTTTATAACTTGACTCGAGTTGTACCATAAGCAAACATTTTGTTTGTGAGATAGACAGGTGTATCGAGAAAAGGCATTAGCCATTTTAACATCGGTTTATTAAAAAAATAGCGTAGTTTGAAATATATTGAGACACATATTTTTCTTATCTAAACCTTATATTAAAAGAGAAAGGCAGATACATTTTAAAACGGTTTAGTTGAATATTTAAACAAAAATGATAGCTTAAAAAGCAAGCTTTAAAATAACTAAAAAGAGAGACAAAGAGAGAGAGAGAGAGAGAGAGAGAAAGACAGAGAGAGCGATAGAGAGAGACAGACAGAGAGAGAAAGACAGAGAGAAAGACACAGAGAGCGATAGAGATAGAGAGAAAGACAGATAGAGAGACACAGAGAGATAGAGAGAGACAGAGAGAGACATTTTTAGACTAAAACATTAAAGGATGATATATAAGAAAAAAAAAAGAGATATTTATGCTAACTTTTAACACACGAATTTGTTTAAAAGTGTATGTTGTCGTATTCTTGATCAGTGGTTCTCAATGTGATTCTCAATATATGTTGGTTGAGTTCTTATTTTATTTTCACAATGATTCTCAATACATGTTGGTTGAGTTCTTACATTTTTTACTCCAGTGATTCTCAAATTCTTGACCAGTGGTTCTCAAATTTTTTTTATTCCCACAATGCTTGATTTTCACGTTTTTTATTCTTACAATGTTTGTGTCTTTTGATATAAAATAACTGGTTGTAAGTGAAAGTTATCATTATTATCAATGGACATGAGGTTTGTACATCCTTTTACAGCGTTAATTTCAGGCCCTAGTGGCTCTGGAAAGACTGTTTTTGTCCAGCGTTTCCTGACACATATCAAGGATATGATCACAGGCATACCCGAAGAGATTATTTGGTGTTACTCCGAATGGCAACCTTTATACAATTCCATGACTGGCGTTCAGTTTATTGAAGGACTGCCCGATATTGAACAGTGGACAGGTGATAAGAGACGGTTGGTGATTATCGATGACCTCATGAACGAAACAGACGAACGTGTAACTAGTTTATTTACAAAAAAGTCTCATCATAAAAATATAAGCGTCTTTTATCTCGTGCAAAATTTATTTGGCAAGAACAAAGAACACAGAACCATTAGTTTGAATTCTCATTACATTGTGCTTTTCAAAAATCCACGCGATGGATCGCAGATTGTTAATCTAGCCAAACAGATGTACCCAGGTCGGACTGCCTATGTGCAAGATAGTTTTAAGGACGCAACCTCAGTCCCACACGGCTATTTGCTAATCGACCTCCGGCAAGACACACCAGATAATCTAAGGCTTCGTTCAAGCATCTTCCCAGAGGAGCAACATATTGTTTACGTACCCAAGTAACATGGGAGAAAAAGTAAAAAAACATGCTGATATGTTAAAATTTCTAGGTACAGCCAAACCACCAGTCATCAAGGCTGTTATGAAAACAGCATCACCCGAGCTGGTAGGAACACTCTGTGAATGTTGTCACAACGTTTTAAAAGGTAACGTTACACTAACTCCCAATCAGAAGAGACGTATACGTCGTTACAAAAACATCCTACGATCCCTTACCAAGAAGAAAGTCTCGCTCAAAAGACGAAAACAATTTTTACAAACTGGAGGTTTTTTAAGTGTGCTGTTAAAACCTTTACTATCTGTACTAAAAGGTTTTTTGTAAAATGGCTAAGAAAATGATTTTGATGGATCCTCGTTTGTTAGAAAAACCTTATAGACCACCCGATGCTCTAAGAGATAACTTGGGAGAATTGGACACTCAAATGCAACTAGTCTTGGCGAGAGAAGATTTACCAATCGGAGACAAGGCTAAACTCTACCAACAAACATTACAGCGTTATTTGACTCGACTAGAACAGTACAGCCACGTACCTCTAGGTCTCGTGGATATTAAACAACCACCACAAACCAACGAACAACCCACTGTACTTAAAGAGGAGGTCGTCGACAAAACGCCTCAGTCACCATCCGTCACACCCACTAATCGAAAAAAGGTGGCTAGTAAAGTGCGAGAAACATCGTCGTATTCGCTCAGAAGAAGGAAAAAAGCGCCAAAGTGGGAAGCATGGCCAAAGAAGTGATTTTAAAACAACATTACTACGACCCAAAACGACCTGGAGCTTATGGCGGAATCGCCCCCTTACAACGTAGCACCAAACTTAGTCGTAAAAAAATTGAAGAGTGGTTAGGCCATCAAGACACCTACACCCTACATAAACCGGTGCGCAGAAAATTTAAACGACGTACGACCATTGCAGATGGTATCGATCAACAGTTCCAGGCTGATTTAATTGACTTGCGTGGTTTAAAGAGATTCAACGATGGGTATTCGTATCTAGTAACGTGTATCGATGTATTTAGTAAATTTGCTTGGGCTGTTCCTCTGAAAAACAAGACTGGGACAGCTTTAGTAACAGCGGTAAAGACAATTTTTAACAGTCGCAAACCGATAAATTTTCAAACAGACAAAGGCAGTGAGTTTGTCAACAAAATATTTTAAAGTTTCTTAAAAACGAAAAGGTCCATTTCTTCACTACGGAGAATGAAGACACCAAAGCAGCTATCGTCGAACGGTTTAATCGAACCCTCAAAGAAAAAACGTGGCGTTACTTTACCAAAACCAACAGTCTTCGCTACGTCGACGTGATACAACAACTGGTCCACAACTACAACAATTCGTATCATCGGAGTATTAAGATGGCACCGGTGGAAGTTACCCCGAGAAATCAAGAAGAAGTGTGGCGTACTTTGTATTCGACCCCTGACGTCGTCGGTAGAAAAGTCTATTTTAAACCTGGTGATCGCGTGCGGATCGCCCAAGCCAGACAAACTTTTAAAAAGGGTTATACGCCGGCGTGGACAGAAGAGTTGTTTACGATCAGCCGACTAAACCAAACAAGACCGGTTACGTACATCCTTAAAGATGATTCGGGTGAGGAATTGAAAGGTTCTTTTTACCAAGAAGAGCTGCAACGAGTCGGCGACAAGATAGTTTATCGAATCCAGTCCATTTTGGAGGAACGGCGAGGTGTCAGGGGTATAAAAGAATATTTAGTCAAATGGTTCGGATATAACTCGTCATTCAACAGCTGGATTTCGTCCAAACAACTAGCGAGATATCGAGACTGATGGATATTGAAGAAGACGTGAGCACCCCAGTTTTGAGGCCACCCCCTCCCAAGACCGCGAGAACCTCGTTCTGGCCTTTTTTTTGGGAAACTAGTCCCGCGACTAGAGATCGTTTTCATCTGTCAGATGATCGTTATATATGTCGTCATCGGTGTCTCATTATTCAATCTGAGTCGGAGCAACGCAGAGGGACCAGACGGCAAGTTTTGGATCGCTTTAATGAGTAGTTGTCTGGGTTACATGTTACCTAACCCCAAGATAGGATGAGTTTTTACGTGACTTTACCCAGCAATGCCTCGATGAAAATATACCCAAACAATAACGCCGGTCACTTTTTCGTCAAATTGCCACAGACTATAGACTTGACTTCACGTTACGAGGTTGGTTTGGTTGAGATTCAATTTCCCAAAAGTTATTTTAACGTGCTAGAGGATGATGTATGGCTACATTATTTTCCCAACAAAGAAGATGAGTCTATACTACTCACGTTACCTGCTGGTCTATACACATCACCCGACACGCTGATCGATGAGTTGAATCGTTTGCTTTTAGCCACGGATGTGGATGAAAAAGCTCGAGTTAGATTCCATTTTAACAATAATAAGGCCACCTTGAATCTGTATGATCCGGAGGTTGAAGTTAGAATTAGCGAGACGTTGAAACACATGTTAGGTTTTCCCGCCTCACTCGCCACAGACATTGACCCAATACTACGAGGCGAGACTGAAGTACAAATGGATAGCGACATGAAAAATGTATACGTGTACTGCGATCTCGTAGCGGCGAGACCGGTTGGAGATGCATCTGTCCCTTTGTTACGGATTGTGCCTATTTTGGATAGGACTACCGCTTCCGTTTTCAGGATTTACGACAAACCCCACTACGTACCCCTGAGCCGTTTTTCGTTTGACGCGGTGGAAATCCTTTTAACTAACGATCAGGGTAAGACTATCCCATTCACTAGCGGAGCTTCGGTGTTGACACTACACTTCCGAACTCACAGACGGTTTGATTTTGACTAGAAACATAATGGTCAGACACGTACCCATCCGACGAAACCCCAAGATGTATGAGGAGTTTTACTGTAACCAAACTGGCCATGGGATGCCAGTGTTTATCGGGGGCAGAAGTCAAAGAGGACATGGTTTGGGTAGTTTTTTCGGCGGGCTCGGTCGTATGGTTCTCCCGTGGTTAAAAACTGGAGGCAAAGCTTTACTCAGAGAAGGACTTGGGACCGGTCTACAGGTCGCGAGCGATGCGTTAGCCGGCAGAAATGTTGGCGAGGCATTTCGCGAACGAGCGAAAGAATATGGTCAACGTTTATTACAGGGAGCGGTTGAACACCTCACCACTAACCAATCGGGTAGCGGACTTAGAAGAAGAAAAAGAAAAACGAGAGCTGCCCCACCTGGCGAGCCGAAACGCATAAAACGCAGTAACCGAGCTCGACCTTCTCATTCTCACCAGAAGAAGCGAAGGTACTCTGATATATTTGAATGATGGCGCTTATTCACCCCAGCTCATGCGAGTGTCTTCACAGTGGTCTAGATTTGTTTAGCGTACCACCAACGCAGACAGCCGTAGAAGAGGGACAATTTGTGGAGATACATCCGTTGGCCGCCTTAGCCCCCGGAGCCCCGGTGGAATTTGTAATTTCGGGAAACGGTGAGGAATATCTAGATTTGTTCAATACTTTTCTACACGTGCGCGCCAAAGTTACGTTAGCTAATGGCGGGGCATTACCCGTTGACGCAGAGGTGGCCCCGATCAACTATTACCTGCACAGTTTATTCTCCCAAGTCGACGTTTCACTGAACGACACGCTGATTACACCCAGCGAGAACACCTACCCTTATAGAGCTTACATCGAAGCCACGTTGAATTACGGGGAGGAACCCAAACGAGGTCATCTGACATCGGCTCTGTTTTACAAAGACACGCCAAATTTTATTACGGACACAATTGGTGACAATAACAATGGGTTAAGACTGCGTCGACATATAGCGGCTGGTTCTCAGGAGATTGATATGATGGGTCGTTTACATTCAGATATCTTTGCTCAAGATCGTTACCTGTTAAATGGTGTGACAGTTAAAGTAAAACTCACCCCGTCTAAAGATGCCTTCAACGTGCTGGGACACGACCCCACCGCTGGATATAAATCTATTATAACTTATGCGGCCTTGGTTGTCCGGAAAGCTAAATTAAATCCCGCCGTCTCTCTAGCCCACGAGAAAGCCTTGGTGCGAGGTAATGCCAAGTACCCCTTGAAACGAGTTGTGCTAAAAACTTTCTCTATCCCTAGAGGTATGCTATCGCACATGCAGGATAATCTGTTTCTCAGTCAAACACCTACACGGATCGTGATTGGACTAGTCACTTCGTCAGCTTTTAACGGGTCGTACACGGCTAATCCGTTCAATTTCGCTACCTTTGGTCTGATATATTTGAACGTCAGCGCGGACGGCAGAACCGTCAGTGGCAAGCCTTTGTCCATGGATTATGAACACAACCAGTACGTGAGAGCCTTCTTCGCGACGAATCTAGCTATGGGACTGGTTGGTAAAGACGCCGGCAACGACCTCGAGTATAGACATTTTAAGCACGGTTACGCCTTATACGCCTTTGACCTCACCCCCAGTCTACTAGACGGTGACCAGTTTGAGATGGCCAAGTCGGGCCCAGTCTCAGTAGAACTTAAATTCGCCGAGGTCACACCCGAACCATTACAGGTTCTCGTCTACGCCGAGCAAGACTCGATCTTGGAGATCTCGAAATCGCGCCAAGTTTTGACAGACTACACCACTTAAACAATGAACACAGACGAGATACGCACCATCCTCCTGTCGGACATATTTGTTAAACGAACTGGGCTCGTTAAAGTGTTAGCTCGTGACCAATTACCTCTACGCATCGATACGACCAAGACGGCTGCTTTCGTCATCAACACTGATCCTAGCTATCGCCCCGGTGACCACTGGGTCGCCCTATATTATAACTGACTTGGTACTTTTGAATATTTTGATTCTTTTGGCCTACCACCTACACACTCGGACCTGATTAATTTTATAGCCAGAAACTCTACTCGACCTGTTAACTACAACGCCAGACATTTACAAGATGTAGTCACCAACGTTTGTGGGCTCTACGCCATTTATTTCATCTTGATCAAAACACGAGGTGGTACTATGCAGCGGGTCCTACTACCATTTTCGGCTAGACAACACGCCAACGATCGATTAATTACGCGCTTAGTCAGACCCTGGCTAGTGAAACTCAACCCCACTTTGATAAACAAGAGACGAAATCAATAGACAGGTGTATTTTTTCCCTCACGACAACCATGTGTCGTTGTTCCCACGCAATACATCGACGAATCACGTCCTGCCTAACACACGCTCGATGTTCGACGAATCAAATCCTAGCTAGGGCACGCTAAAAAACCCAGATTATACGATATAAACGGACGACACTTTATTAACGCATTAGATACAGCTCGTTGAAAATGACTGCTCCCACCAACTGGGTCTACATCAAGAGAAGTGATGAAATGCTTAAACCTTTGGCTAGTGGTCTGAAGGCTGCGTCTGTAAGTGTTTACCGAGGCCAACCTTTACTACACGTGCGAAAATATTTTGGTGAATCCTACCTCAAATTTCCTACCAAACACGGGATTACGTTAACTCGACCCGAGTTTGAACATTTCTTAACGTTAAAGAACGAAATCCTCGCCGAATTTGACCGATTACAACCACCAAGCACGGATACCTATCCTACTAACACTACCACGTTTGACCAGTACATCAATTCCAGCTGTTACCAACCAATAGAACCGAGTTGGTTTCCTACCACAGACCTGCCCGATGTTCTACCCCCGAAGAAGCCTTCCACTAACCTGTTTGACGAAATCATGAAGTCTAGCTGTCCAGTATCCCCAGAACCTAGTTGGTTTCCTACCACAGACCTAGCCGATGTCACACCACAGAAGAAGAAGAAGCCTACCAAGCGACTGAGAGTTGTCCTTTAGTATTTGAAAAAATAAAAACTATATTAACTAAAACGCTTTTTTGTTACCTATATATCGTCTAATTGTTTGTCTAACTGTTTGTATAACTATTCGTATAACTGTTTGTATAACTGTTTGTCTATGTGTATATATCGTCTTCTTGTTATGTAAATATATATTTTCCTATTATCTAAATGTTTGTCTAACACTACCTAAGTTGGCTATAATATATAAAAAACCCACCATCTTGTTATCTCAAGTCCGCCATCTTGACCCAAATTATCTCCCCCTTGTTATCTCAAGTTCCCCCATCTTGTTATCTCCCCCTTGTTAGCTCAAATCCGCCATCTTGACCCATATAACCTCCCCTTGTTAGCTCAAGTCCGCCATCTTGCGCCGCCTGAATGCGCTTATATAAAAGTCACGCGCCTCCTGGCGTTTTTGCTATATAAAAGTCACGCGCCTCCTGGCGCGCCTCCTGCGCGCCTCCTGAATACTACCTGTTTGGTACATACCCTACTACTTGAACACTGATATCATCAGATATGTGAAATCCTGCGCCAAGTGCCAATGTGTGGCACCCAAGCATTGGACACCCCCAGTTCCCATGGGAGAAATGCCAATAGTGGGGACACCATTTGAACGGGTTGCAGTCGACATTATAGGACCCCTAGAAAGGACTAAAAGAAGGAACAGGTTTATCCTGACCTTAGTCGACACATGCACTTTGTGAGCAGAGGCTATGCCGCTAACATGCCCGGATTCCAAGCATGTCGTAGAAGCCCTAGTGCAGATTTTTACTGGGAATACCAGATCTCAGAGAGTTCCGACATTAACTATTCTAGGTGAAAATTGTGTATCCAGAAAATCCAACACCAAATTACGCGTTCCCCATATAAAACTTAATTATTATTGGAGGGACTGGGGTCCGATTCGGAAGATACCAACTACTGGACTTTATATGCACGGTCATGGATTATTCGTCCAAATGATTGTTTCACCAGATTAGGTAAGGAGCGAATGAGTGGCCACGTATAACAGAGAAAGAGTGAGTGAAATATTTTCTTTTGTTACAGGAAACATTGTACCTGCAAACTTCTGTTTTTTAACTATTGTTTATTTTTTACTGGATTGCATTTTAGTGGGAACTTGTTTTTTTTTCCTTTAATGTCCATTCTATAACCTAGTGTTAATCTTTGACCTTTTGGGTTAATTAACTTCTTTTGGAATCTTTTTCTCAACAAGAGGGGAGGGCACTTATTGGGTTATTTTCCTATGTGTGTAAACATGATTATATTGATTTCTATATGTTTGATGTTGTAAAGTTAAAGGGATAATAAACTAAACAAAACTTAATTTAGTGTGTTGGTCAGACCCATATATCCATTTACCATAGTTTTTCACGTTTGTGTGTCTTGTTGTCACATAATTGTGTGTGTGTGAGTAGTAAACTTATAATTACATTTGTAGGGAGGTTTGACAGATCGTCTTATTCTACAGATAGTCGTATAAATAGGCTGCACTGGAGAAATCACTCATTTTGAATCCTGTCCAGACAAAATGCAGCCATGAGAACCATTACAGGTGCATTTATATCAACAACAGTAGAAGCGCTAGAAGTAGCTCTTAGCATACCACCTGTTGAAGGCGATCTTCTCTGTTGTTCTGGAACATTCAATTTGACAACAATGTTCCATATAATGTCAATAAAGTGGTTATAAATTCTGGCCATGTTAGTTGAGTTCGTATATGGTTTCATTCAAGATTTTCATCGTGTCAATTGGTGTTGCTTTACGCGAATGCGGGGTGGGGTAGAAAAAACGTGTGAGCAAACATTTGAAAGTTGCAATTATATTGAACTTGTAATTCCATTGACGTGAGAAGTCGGTTCATTGAGTCCATACATTTATTCACAGTGATACATACATGATGATCAATTCCAATAGGAGTAGAAAATAAGTCCATAGAAGTAATGCATAAATTAATCAATAGCGTAGACTGCTGGTTATGTGTCAATGTCCGTTATGAGGATACAATGCAGTATTGTCGTCAGAACATCACAGCTATATGCACGAGCAGATAGACATGGCTACCTGCCGACAGTGAGACTGCGAGTCTGAAATATATTCATACGAATTTGACGATTATTCTCATCCTTCTGAGGATTCTAGTTAAATACTAACCTCCAATAATTTCCCTCTCATATAGAGTTTTAGGACTGACCCTGATCCATCAAAAATGCACATAAAATGGCTATATCCTGCCATTAAATTGGAAGGTTAGAAAAAACGCAGCTATTCAGCTTGGCGGTCAAGTAACAAAGGGTAGCGTTTCTTAGTTACCGACTGTGTCCTAAACAACGCTATACACGTCATAATCGATCGTGTATGAAGCGTTCAGTAATTGAAACATCTATCGCAATATATTAAATGTCTTAACCTTTACAATTGCACGTCTGGTAACCTTTAGCAGACGGCGTTAATATCATATACCGTAACAATTCCCTGTACACCGGGGAAAAAAAAATCGATAGATTTTTTTTCAATATCTATCCGACTTAACAATTTTTCAAAAAAATTTAACACAATTGTGACATATGGCCGACGATGTTCTGAGTAGAACCGTGTTGCGGTCGTGTCAACTAACTATTTGTCATAGTCATCTAACATAAATCACATTATATATCAATATTATACATATTATTATATCAACTAAATAAATGTCCAATGTTAATAGTGAATGATAAAATTAAATTAAAGTAAGGTCTGTCGTATTAGTATGTCATATAGGAATTAATTTGACTAATTAAAATTAAATTAATTAATTAAACTAAGAGTTAAATTATTAAGGTTCTAATGTAACGCGATGTTATGAGAGAAGAAAAAGACAAAATAAGTGAGAAGAAATAGAAAGAAATTCGAATATAAGTTTTAACTTAATTGTGTGTGTTAAGTGTTAGTGAATAATAACTATCTAATTTAACTAACTAAATAATGTATAGGTACATTAAAAAAAAATTATTAATCTAATACTTGTGTGAGATTTATTTTCTCTTTTCATAATTTCTTCTTTTTATATTTCGTTCTCTTTTTTTGTTCTTTCATTTCATTTTTTTCTCACATTTCATTTTATTGATAATAATTCAATTAAGAAGTTAAGTTAACTAATTAATTAGTATAGGATATGATGATCCATCCGTAGTCTTGATCCTGATGAATTCTTTTAGGCAAAAATGTTCAAACGTTTACGTTGGAAAGAAATGTCATTTATCCCAGCATCCAAGAATTAAGTGCACATAGGATAATAAGTTCGACTTGTCGTCAGATATTGTTCCATGATTGTTCAACGATATTCATATATCGTGTATGGACATTAGACGAAGTTTGAATGTCAATATATATACCTTGATTGTCTTTTAGTTCAATTCTGTGATGCATATAGTGTTTATAAAGTTTGAATTGAAGGCAAGGTTAGTTCCTTTATAGTTGATACTTCGTTCAATCCAATGTAGTTCTGATTGATGTAGTTTAAGAGTGTCAATGTTGATTATTCGTCGTCAATAGGATTACGTGACAATGCATCTGCCACACAATTTTCAGTGCCAGGAATATGTTCAATGGAGAACTCGAATGGCTGTAGGATGATTGAATATCTGGCAAGTTTCTGGCTTGTATGATTAGATCGACGCAAGGATGCTACAGCACGTTGGTCCGTCTGTATGGTGAAGGGAGCACCGAGCAGGAACCTTTCAAGTTTCGTTATTGCCCAGATCACAGATAAAAGTTCCTTGTCCACTGTGGCATACTTTGTTTCTGCCGGCTTTAGCTTTCTTGATATATATAAGGTAGGATGTAGAATGCCATCATGGTTCTGGAGCAGGCATGCACCAATGCCGTAGTTACTAGCATCTGTTCGTAAGAAAAATCTTTTGGAAGCATCGGGAAGTCTTAAAATTGGTTCATGCGAGAACAAATTTATAATTTTGTTGAAAGTTTCATTGCATGTACCAGTCCATGTCACCTTCACCGGCATATCTTTTTTTAACAATGAAGACAATACAGCCGTGATGGATGACAAGTTTGGTATGAATCTACTGTAATATTGAACAAGTCCTAACAAACTCCTGACCTGTTTCTTCGTCTGAGGAACTGCTATGTTTAGAATTTTGGAGACTGTACTAGGTAACGTTCGGATATATCCCGATCCAATGATATGTCCCAAAAAGGTTATCTCATTACACGCGATTTGCACCTTTGTAGGTTTAGCAGTTAGATGATAATTCCTTAGAGTGTCAAAAACATATCTAAGTCCCGAAACATGTTCCTCAAACGACGAACTAAACAAGCATATGTCGTCAATATATGTAATAACGTCTGGTCTACCTGATAAAATTTGTCGCATCAGGCGAATGAAGGTAGCTGGCGCATTAACAAGCCCAAAAGGCATCACATTCCACTGGTATAGACCTTGTGGAGTGGAAAATGCGGTGTAGTACTTAGCCTTTTCGGTCAGTGGTATCTGCCAATAACCTTTAGTTAAGTCTATCTTACTAAATATAGTTGCGTTGGATAGACGTGGCAGTAAGTCGTCGATAAGTGGATGTGGTTCGCTGTCAACTATAGTCTTAGCATTTAATTTTCTATAATCAACACATAGTCTGATGTTATTGTCCTTCTTCCGGACAATCACTAATGGAGAAGAGAATGGCGAATTACTAGTCTCAATGATTCCCAGAGACAACATCTGTTCAAGTTCCTTAGTAGTTTTAGCAAGGAAATGTAAAGGAACAGAATAGGGATGTACACGAATAGGTGTATCATCATTGAGAGTAATGTCATGACTGATAGCCGATGTGCGACCCGGGACGTCGGTCAACACATCTGGATAAGATTGTAATAGATTAGCAATCTGTAGACGCTGTTGCGGTGTAACCGTTGAAGAGATGGTTACATCCCGCCAAGATTCAGTAGGTTGAACTACTGGTACAGGTAACGGTAACTGTACCTCAGGAAAAGAAGATTCTTCTTCCTGGATGACAGATAAGTTAGAATAATGACAAGTGGATACTGTGTTGTCATCTAGTTCATGAAAAATTGACTGTAAGTGTTCAGGACGTGTATGAAATTGCTTGAGCATGTTAATATGAAATATCTTTTTGTGTCCCTTGATATCTAAGACGTATAAGAATAAATGACCAATAAGGAAAAGAAATGATGACTGACTAGAGCTGAGTCATCAAGAAATAAGACAAAAGGGTGAGCGTACACCATTATCTGCGTGGCGCAGAATCATGTACTAATTGTAACTTTAGATAACGGTGATGAAAATAAACACCATTATCACGCTCGATTACCCAACGAGCGTCTCGATTGTTACGAAATGTAACCATCGCCTGTCTATTCTGCCCATTGCATGATGGCAGAAGACGAACAAACTTAACGTTTGCTGTATAATCAAAAAAATTTCTAAGTGCCTGCCAGGTAGTATCCTGCGGCAGATTTCGCACTAACACTGTGCGAGAATACGCACTTTTCCCAATATATGTAGTATCATTGTCACGAAATAGTGGACAATGATGATATGTATTCTTTGTCAAAGAATTAACCTTCCCTTTCAACACCGACATTGTCTTTCTGTTGGATGTCGTATCATCCTGACTGGACTGAGGATGATACCTATCATCACCAAAGGTATTAAGTTTCCTACATGTCGTAGACATGTCCTTGCTGGGCAAAGTAAAAACTTTTTCATCATAATTATTTGTGTTAACTTTATGTTTCCTTTTAAGTCCAGCATTATTATTTAACCTATTATTCTTCCTCATAATGTTTTTGTCAATGTTGACAACGTCAACAGTTTTATTAGGATCAGTTATATCCTTAGTATGTTGTCCAATAGATCTATCATCTTCATCAATTTCCAGGATAGTACTGAGAGTGAAGTTGGAAACTGCTGTGCCACATGTATTTATGTTGTTGGCACGAAGTGTAGCCATATCAACAACAGCGTTAGCGTTGCTAAAAGAATGCAAATTTTTTTTTCCCAATCATTAATTTCCTGTGGGGAACAATCCTTACTACCATGGATGCGTCCCAACATCAGATCTGCAATTGGATTCTGAAGCATGCATACTTTTACGTTCCCTGTGAAAAAAGGAGTGTTAACATGAATAATAGCTGTGGGGTAAAACTCTATTGTTCCACCAAAAGTCATGCAACGGACATATTCCCCCGTTGCACAGCTAGGATGTACCAGCGACTGTCGTACACCAATCGTTGTGGATCCCGAATCCCTCAACACTGAGACGACGGATCCATTAACTAATCCCCTGTTAAAAATTAGTAGGCCTGTTCCATCGTTGACTGCAAGACCTACCTGTGGTATAATATGTCCGCAGTTAAGCACTGTTTCTTTCGCCTTCTGAAAAATAAGATTGCATTGTTGGCAACTATTTGCCACATTATAATTAATAGCAAAACATGCAGCAGAAGACTGTGTTGTATTATTGTCAAGTGGGACCTGAGCTATAGGGGTAGTATTATTTGTAACTGCCGCCCCTGTATTATGGTTGTAATGAGATGATCCCCGAGAATGAGATCGATTCCGAGTATAATTGTTAGAATTATCTCGTCGTCCTCTATAGTAACTATTATCTCGATGTCTCGAGCCATGATTATTACCATTCCAGTTATTATTATTATTGGGAGTATGTGATCGATTATAATGAGTGTTATGTTGACCATTGTGGTAGTTTGTTTGAGGTGAATAATTTCTATCTCGTGATCTACCTCTGTTGAACTCATTTTTATTGTTGAAATCATTATTATGTCCCTTCTGAAAGTTAACATTGTGATTTCTTTGGAACCTGCTTCTGTCTACACTGTGATGTCTTTGTTTGTTATTATGATTGTAGGCCATATTAGACGCCACAGGTAGAGGTTCTCTTAATGAGGAGTTAGAAATGGTTGCATTCGGATGTGCCGAACAGTAGTTTAAAGAAATTTTTTCTAACTCGTCCATAGTACCTGGTTTACGCTCCTGCAAATATGCAAAAAATGGCTGGCTAACCGAAGATAATACCTTATCCCGCAGTAGTAAATCAACTAATTTGTCGTATGATTTGTTGACTTCTGCCAGTTCAACCCATCTATTAAATGTATTGCGTATGTTCGCAATGAATCCTGCAAAATCCTTTGGAGATTCAGGTAAAATTCCCTTAAATTTCAACCTACAGTGTTCCTCGTCCAGGTGAAACCTTCGTAAAAGCAAGGACTTAATAGCACCGTAGTTATTTGCTATTGATGGGTCAGCATTTTGAGAAGCTGTCAATGGTTCTCCAACCAAGAATTCATTTAACTTGAGTACCCATGACTCTTCAGGCAAATGGTTAGATTTGCAAGTCTGTTCAAAACGTGCCAGGAACGATGAAAGGTCGTCGACGTTCAAGTTGAAAATGGGTAATTTAAAGTTGTAGAAATGTTTAGGTTGGCTGGATGATGATCCATTTTGTGCGTTATTATTCTGGTTTGCATCAGCACTTTGTGCTTGTAATCTTGCTGTCTCCAATTTAATACGCGCCAATTCCATTTCTTGTTGTAAAATAATTTCCTCTCGTTTCAATTTATTCTCTTCTTCCTGTTTGGCGATTGTTCTTTGCTCTTCTCTTTCACGTTGAGCAATCTCTCTCAGTCTATTTTCCTTGTCAATTTGCTTCATCTCAAGTTCTGCTTCCTCTTTCTTTAATGCAGCTTTTTTCTCTTCTTCTTTTCTTTCATATTTTTCCAGTTCTGATTCAGCAAACTGACGAAGTTCTTGAGATTTATAACCATATTCCCGACCAATTTTAACGAAATGGTCTATAGTAAGCATTTTGACTTTTATCTGTAAGTAATTATTGATAATTACTGATTAAAATAGTCAATAGTAGCTTCAGAGTAATTATTATACTTACTCAACTTAGAAATATTCAATATAAGTAATCACAATAGTACTGAACTTAATGTCTAAGTTCAACTAATAGACAATATTTTGTAACAATATTGTATCTAAATAATACTATATCATAAATAGTTATGATATCTGTTAAATATAATGTAATTATATCACACAATTAATCTCAATATCCAATAATGTTGGGTATAATTCCTAGTAATTATATTGTTCAATGTACTAAGTCACTCTCTTAGTACCAGAAAAGTATATTAAATAATATACAATGGGTCTATTACCTCAAAGGTAGCTATAAGATTATTTTATTTTGTCAATATATATATTATATTATTATGCCCTAGGCATCTATTATAAATTGTAGTGCTACTTTCTTGGACTATCACTGCATAATTATGCAATGTCCCATATTAACCTTAATTATCAGAAAAAATTAATTAAATTAAATTACAAGTGTATTATTGCATATAATATCATATTATTAATGTAGTATTAATATATATTATGAGGACAAACAAAACAATGATGCAACTAAGGGGTACAAACAATGTTAAGACGCAAACAAGACATTTTCACAATTAAAAATGAATTTATGAACTAAATAAAACAAGCGGAAATGTCACAGACCAAATGAAGGGTCAAGGTCTGACCCGAGGTCAACTGAATATTCAAAGTACACACAAAAAAAAAATGACTGCGAAAAATGATGACGTCACAGGACTCATAACGGACGAAAATTTAACAATCATAAAATAAATGATAGTCAGAGGAGACTGGACGAATAGTAACGAACATGGTACAGAACTGAATAAAATTATTAACTGAGTACGAATAAAATACACCAATTATCTACGGACAGTACAGCTAACGCAAATCGTCAAACGATAGCAGATTTGGACAACAAGTCCAATGTCAAACCTCAATGGGGTTTCCAAAGGTGCAATCGTTTAACTGCCCTAAGAAACGACCGAAATCAATTCAGGCATCGTGAGAGCCGCAGAATTTAATTTCAGTTCATCCTCCCTACCTCCCACGAATTAACAACAAATACATACGATGGAAAACAAATTTAACATATATACATGAAAATACATAGACATGCCTGATCAAAGCAAAATGGACTCAGCACTGTTATTTATCGACCGACAAAGGTCACACTTAAATGACTTATCTTTTGTGCTCAGTTCGGACTCCTGTCGATGACGGTATGCACCAACGGTGTAGAAGTATGTCTGACTGTTTGCTCTTGATGCATATACAGGGTTTATTCGTTGACTTTGTTATTTTTTTCCTCCGTAGAAACTAGGCTTGCTGCTGTCAACTTGTATGGCATGTACACGAACTTTGGTGACGTCACGTTGTTAGGGATTATACTGAGTACTGCGTCATAGGTCATAATTCAGCACATCATGTGATCGTCCTTCAAATGTAAACAATTGTTAATTTCCGAATTTTTTTTTCGATCCCCAATCAATGGACACCATCTGTTGAAGGCGATCTTCTCTGTTGTTCTGGAACATTCAATTTGACAACAATGTTCCATATAATGTCAATAAAGTGGTTATAAATTCTGGCCATGTTAGTTGAGTTCTTATATGGTTTCATTCAAGATTTTCATCGTGTCAATTGGTGTTGCTTTACGCGAATGCGGGGTGGGGTAGAAAAAACGTGTGAGCAAACATTTGAAAGTTGCAATTATATTGAACTTGTAATTCCATTGACGTGATAAGTCGGTTCATTGAGTCCATACATTTATTCACAGTGATACATACATGATGATCAATTCCAATAGGAGTAGAACCTAAGTCCATATAAGTCATGCATAAATTAATCAATAACGTAGACTGCTGGTTATGTGTCAATGTCCGTTATGAGGATACAATGCAGTATTGTCGTCAGAACATCACAGCTATATGCACGAGCAGATAGACATGGCTACCTGCCGACAGTGAGACTGCGAGTCTGAATATATTCATACGAATTTGACGATTATTCTCATCCTTCTGAGGATTCTAGTTAAATACTAACCTCCAATAATTTCCCTCTCATATAGAGTTTTAGGACTGACCCTGATCCATCAAAAATGCACATAAAATGGCTATATCCTGCCATTAAATTGGAAGGTTAGAAAAAACGCAGCTATTCAGCTTGGCGGTCAAGTAACAAAGGGTAGCGTTTCTTAGTTACCGACTGTGTCCTAAACAACGCTATACACGTCATAATCGATCGTGTATGAAGCGTTCAGTAATTGAAACATCTATCGCAATATATTAAATGTCTTAACCTTTACAATTGCACGTCTGGTAACCTTTAGCAGACGGCGTTAATATCATATACCGTAACAATTCCCTGTACACCGGGGAAAAAAAATCGATAGATTTTTTTTCAATATCTATCCGACTTAACAATTTTTCAAAAAAAATTTAACACAATTGTGACATATGGCCGACGATGTTCTGAGTAGAACCGTGTTGCGGTCGTGTCAACTAACTATTTGTCATAGTCATCTAACATAAATCACATTATATATCAATATTATACATATTATTATATCAACTAAATAAATGTCCAATGTTAATAGTGAATGATAAAATTAAATTAAAGTAAGGTCTGTCGTATTAGTATGTCATATAGGAATTAATTTGACTAATTAAAATTAAATTAATTAATTAAACTAAGAGTTAAATTATTAAGGTTCTAATGTAACGCGATGTTATGAGAGAAGAAAAAGACAAAATAAGTGAGAAGAAATAGAAAGAAATTCGAATATAAGTTTTAACTTAATTGTGTGTGTTAAGTGTTAGTGAATAATAACTATCTAATTTAACTAACTAAATAATGTATAGGTACATTAAAAAAAAATTATTAATCTAATACTTGTGTGAGATTTATTTTCTCTTTTCATAATTTCTTCTTTTTATATTTCGTTCTCTTTTTTGTTCTTTCATTTCATTTTTTTCTCACATTTCATTTTATTGATAATAATTCAATTAAGAAGTTAAGTTAACTAATTAATTAGTATAGGATATGATGATCCATCCGTAGTCTTGATCCTGATGAATTCTTTTAGGCAAAAATGTTCAAACGTTTACGTTGGAAAGAAATGTCATTTATCCTAGCATCCAAGAATTAAGTGCACCTAGGATAATAAGTTCGACTTGTCGTCAGATATTGTTCCATGATTGTTCAACGACTATTCATATATCGTGTATGGACGTTAGACGAAGTTTCAATGACAATATGTATACCTTGATTGTCTTTTAGTTCAATTCTGTGATGCATATAGTGTTTATAAAGTTTAAATTGAAGGCAAGGTTAGTTCCCTTATAGTTGATACTTCGTTCAATCCAATGTAGTTCTGATTGATGTAGTTTAAGAGTGTCAATGTTGATTATTCGTCGTCAATAGGATTACGTGACAATGCATCTGCCACACAATTTTCAGTGCCAGGAATATGTTCAATGGAGAACTCGAATGGCTGTAGGATGATTGAATATCTGGCAAGTTTCTGGCTTGTATGATTAGATCGACGCAAGGATGCTAGAGCACGGTGGTCCGTGTGTCTGGTGAAGGGAGCACCGAGCAAGAACTTTTCAAGTTTCGTTATTGCCCAGATCACAGATAAAAGTTCCTTGTCGACTGTTGAATACTTTGTTTCTGCCGGCTTCAGCTTTCTTGATATATATAAGGTAGGATGTAGAATGCCATCATGGTTCTGGAGCAGGCATGCACCAATGCCGTAGTTACTAGCATCTGTTCGTAAGAAAAATCTTTTGGAAGCATCGGGAAGTCTTAAAATTGGTTCATGCGAGAACAAATTTATAATTTTGTTGAAAGTTTCATTGCATGTACCAGTCCATGTCACCTTCACCGGCATATCTTTTTTTAACAATGAAGACAATACAGCCGTGATGGATGACAAGTTTGGTATGAATCTACTGTAATATTGAACAAGTCCTAACAAACTCCTGACCTGTTTCTTCGTCTGAGGAACTGCTATGTTTAGAATTTTGGAGACTGTACTAGGTAACGTTCGGATATATCCCGATCCAATGATATGTCCCAAAAAGGTTATCTCATTACACGCGATTTGCACCTTTGTAGGTTTAGCAGTTAGATGATAATTCCTTAGAGTGTCAAAAACATATCTAAGTCCCGAAACATGTTCCTCAAACGACGAACTAAACAAGCATATGTCGTCAATATATGTAATAACGTCTGGTCTACCTGATAAAATTTGTCGCATCAGGCGAATGAAGGTAGCTGGCGCATTAACAAGCCCAAAAGGCATCACATTCCACTGGTATAGACCTTGTGGAGTGGAAAATGCGGTGTAGTACTTAGCCTTTTCGGTCAGTGGTATCTGCCAATAACCTTTAGTTAAGTCTATCTTACTAAATATAGTTGCGTTGGATAGACGTGGCAGTAAGTCGTCGATAAGTGGATGTGGTTCGCTGTCAACTATAGTCTTAGCATTTAATTTTCTATAATCAACACATAGTCTGATGTTATTGTCCTTCTTCCGGACAATCACTAATGGAGAAGAGAATGGCGAATTACTAGTCTCAATGATTCCCAGAGACAACATCTGTTCAAGTTCCTTAGTAGTTTTAGCAAGGAAATGTAAAGGAACAGAATAGGGATGTACACGAATAGGTGTATCATCATTGAGAGTAATGTCATGACTGATAGCCGATGTGCGACCCGGGACGTCGGTCAACACATCTGGATAAGATTGTAATAGATTAGCAATCTGTAGACGCTGTTGCGGTGTAACCGTTGAAGAGATGGTTACATCCCGCCAAGATTCAGTAGGTTGAACTACTGGTACAGGTAACGGTAACTGTACCTCAGGAAAAGAAGATTCTTCTTCCTGGATGACAGATAAGTTAGAATAATGACAAGTGGATACTGTGTTGTCATCTAGTTCATGAAAAATTGACTGTAAGTGTTCAGGACGTGTATGAAATTGCTTGAGCATGTTAATATGAAATATCTTTTTGTGTCCCTTGATATCTAAGACGTATAAGAATAAATGACCAATAAGGAAAAGAAATGATGACTGACTAGAGCTGAGTCATCAAGAAATAAGACAAAAGGGTGAGCGTACACCATTATCTGCGTGGCGCAGAATCATGTACTAATTGTAACTTTAGATAACGGTGATGAAAATAAACACCATTATCACGCTCGATTACCCAACGAGCGTCTCGATTGTTACGAAATGTAACCATCGCCTGTCTATTCTGCCCATTGCATGATGGCAGAAGACGAACAAACTTAACGTTTGCTGTATAATCAAAAAAATTTCTAAGTGCCTGCCAGGTAGTATCCTGCGGCAGATTTCGCACTAACACTGTGCGAGAATACGCACTTTTCCCAATATATGTAGTATCATTGTCACGAAATAGTGGACAATGATGATATGTATTCTTTGTCAAAGAATTAACCTTCCCTTTCAACACCGACATTGTCTTTCTGTTGGATGTCGTATCATCCTGACTGGACTGAGGATGATACCTATCATCACCAAAGGTATTAAGTTTCCTACATGTCGTAGACATGTCCTTGCTGGGCAAAGTAAAAACTTTTTCATCATAATTATTTGTGTTAACTTTATGTTTCCTTTTAAGTCCAGCATTATTATTTAACCTATTATTCTTCCTCATAATGTTTTTGTCAATGTTGACAACGTCAACAGTTTTATTAGGATCAGTTATATCCTTAGTATGTTGTCCAATAGATCTATCATCTTCATCAATTTCCAGGATAGTACTGAGAGTGAAGTTGGAAACTGCTGTGCCACATGTATTTATGTTGTTGGCACGAAGTGTAGCCATATCAACAACAGCGTTAGCGTTGCTAAAAGAATGCAAATTTTTTTTTCCCAATCATTAATTTCCTGTGGGGAACAATCCTTACTACCATGGATGCGTCCCAACATCAGATCTGCAATTGGATTCTGAAGCATGCATACTTTTACGTTCCCTGTGAAAAAAGGAGTGTTAACATGAATAATAGCTGTGGGGTAAAACTCTATTGTTCCACCAAAAGTCATGCAACGGACATATTCCCCCGTTGCACAGCTAGGATGTACCAGCGACTGTCGTACACCAATCGTTGTGGATCCCGAATCCCTCAACACTGAGACGACGGATCCATTAACTAATCCTCTGTTAAAAATTAGTAGGCCTGTTCCATCGTTGACTGCAAGACCTACCTGTGGTATAATATGTCCGCAGTTAAGCACTGTTTCTTTCGCCTTCTGAAAAATAAGATTGCATTGTTGGCAACTATTTGCCACATTATAATTAATAGCAAAACATGCAGCAGAAGACTGTGTTGTATTATTGTCAAGTGGGACCTGAGCTATAGGGGTAGTATTATTTGTAACTGCCGCCCCTGTATTATGGTTGTAATGAGATGATCCCCGAGAATGAGATCGATTCCGAGTATAATTGTTAGAATTATCTCGTCGTCCTCTATAGTAACTATTATCTCGATGTCTCGAGCCATGATTATTACCATTCCAGTTATTATTATTATTGGGAGTATGTGATCGATTATAATGAGTGTTATGTTGACCATTGTGGTAGTTTGTTTGAGGTGAATAATTTCTATCTCGTGATCTACCTCTGTTGAACTCATTTTTATTGTTGAAATCATTATTATGTCCCTTCTGAAAGTTAACATTGTGATTTCTTTGGAACCTGCTTCTGTCTACACTGTGATGTCTTTGTTTGTTATTATGATTGTAGGCCATATTAGACGCCACAGGTAGAGGTTCTCTTAATGAGGAGTTAGAAATGGTTGCATTCGGATGTGCCGAACAGTAGTTTAAAGAAATTTTTTCTAACTCGTCCATAGTACCTGGTTTACGCTCCTGCAAATATGCAAAAAATGGCTGGCTAACCGAAGATAATACCTTATCCCGTAGTAGTAAATCAACTAATTTGTCGTATGATTTGTTGACTTCTGCCAGTTCAACCCATCTATTAAATGTATTGCGTATATTCGCAATGAATCCTGCAAAATCCTTTGGAGATTCAGGTAAAATTCCCTTAAATTTCAACCTACAGTGTTCCTCGTCCAGGTGAAACCTTCGTAAAAGCAAGGACTTAATAGCACCGTAGTTATTTGCTATTGATGGGTCAGCATTTTGAGAAGCTGTCAATGGTTCTCCAACCAAGAATTCATTTAACTTGAGTACCCATGACTCTTCAGGCAAATGGTTAGATTTGCAAGTCTGTTCAAAACGTGCCAGGAACGATGAAAGGTCGTCGACGTTCAAGTTGAAAATGGGTAATTTAAAGTTGTAGAAATGTTTAGGTTGGCTGGATGATGATCCATTTTGTGCGTTATTATTCTGGTTTGCATCAGCATTTTGTGCTTGTAATCTTGCTGTCTCCAATTTAATACGCGCCAATTCCATTTCTTGTTGTAAAATAATTTCCTCTCGTTTCAATTTATTCTCTTCTTCCTGTTTGGCGATTGTTCTTTGCTCTTCTCTTTCACGTTGAGCAATCTCTCTCAGTCTATTTTCCTTGTCAATTTGCTTCATCTCAAGTTCTGCTTCCTCTTTCTTTAATGCAGCTTTTTTCTCTTCTTCTTTTCTTTCATATTTTTCCAGTTCTGATTCAGCAAACTGACGAAGTTCTTGAGATTTATAACCATATTCACGACCAATTTTAACGAAATGGTCTATAGTAAGCATTTTGACTTTTATCTGTAAGTAATTATTGATAATTACTGATTAAAATAGTCAATAGTAGCTTCAGAGTAATTATTATACTTACTCAACTTAGAAATATTCAATATAAGTAATCACAATAGTACTGAACTTAATGTCTAAGTTCAACTAATAGACAATATTTTGTAACAATATTGTATCTAAATAATACTATATCATAAATAGTTATGATATCTGTTAAATATAATGTAATTATATCACACAATTAATCTCAATATCCAATAATGTTGGGTATAATTCCTAGTAATTATATTGTTCAATGTACTAAGTCACTCTCTTAGTACCAGAAAAGTATATTAAATAATATACAATGGGTCTATTACCTCAAAGGTAGCTATAAGATTATTTTATTTTGTCAATATATATATTATATTATTATGCCCTAGGCATTTATTATAAATTGTAGTGCTACTTTCTTGGACTATCACTGCATAATTATGCAATGTCCCATATTAACCTTAATTATCAGAAAAAAATTAATTAAATTAAATTACAAGTGTATTATTGCATATAATATCATATTATTAATGTAGTATTAATATATATTATGAGGACAAACAAAACAATGATGCAACTAAGGGGTACAAACAATGTTAAGACGCAAACAAGACATTTTCACAATTAAAAATGAATTTATGAACTAAATAAAACAAGCGGAAATGTCACAGACCTAATGAAGGGTCAAGGTCTGACCCGAGGTCAACTGAATATTCAAAGTACACACACAAAAAAAAAAAAATGACTGCGAAAAATGATGACGTCACAGGACTCATAACGGACGAAAATTTAACAATCATAAAATAAATGATAGTCAGAGGAGACTGGACGAATAGTAACGAACATGGTACTGAACTCAATAAAATTATTAACTGAGTACGAATAAAATACACCAGTTATCTACTAAACGGTACAGCTAACACAAATCGTCAAACGATAGCAGATTTGGACAACAAGTCCAATGTCAAACCTCAATGGGGTTTCCAAAGGTGCAATCGTTTGACTGCCCTAAGAAACGACCGAAATCAATTCAGGCATCGTGAGAGCCGCAGAATTTAATTTCAGTTCATCCTCCCTACCTCCCACAAATTAATAACAAATACATACGATGGAAAACAAATTTAACATATATACATGAAAATACATAGACATGCCTGATCAAAGAAAATGGACTCAGCACTGTTATTTATCGACCGACAAAGGTCACACTTAAATGACTTATCTTTTGTGCTCAGTTCGGACTCCTGTCGATGACGGTATGCACCAACGGTGTAGAAGTATGTCTGACTGTTTGCTCTTGATGCATATACAGGGTTTATTCGTTGACTTTGTTATTTTTTTCCTCCGTAGAAACTAGGCTTGCTGCTGTCAACTTGTATGGCATGTACACGAACTTTGGTGACGTCACGTTGTTAGGGATTATACTGAGTACTGCGTCATAGGTCATAATTCAGCACAGCATGTGATCGTCCTTCAAATGTAAACAATTGTTAATTTCCGAATTTTTTTTTCGATCCCCAATCAATGGACACCATCTGTTGAAGGCGATCTTCTCTGTTGTTCTGGAACATTCAATTTGACAACAATGTTCCATATAATGTCAATAAAGTGGTTATAAATTCTGGCCATGTTAGTTGAGTTCGTATATGGTTTCATTCAAGATTTTCATCGTGTCAATTGGTGTTGCTTTACGCGAATGCGGGGTGGGGTAGAAAAAAACGTGTGAGCAAACATTTGAAAGTTGCAATTATATTGAACTTGTAATTCCATTGACGTGAGAAGTCGGTTCATTGAGTCCATACATTTATTCACAGTGATACATACATGATGATCAATTCCAATAGGAGTAGAAAATAAGTCCATAGAAGTAATGCATAAATTAATCAATAGCATAGACTGCTGGTTATGTGTCAATGTCCGTTATGAGGATACAATGCAGTATTGTCGTCAGAACATCACAGCTATATGCACGAGCAGATAGACATGGCTACCTGCCGACAGTGAGACTGCGAGTCTGAAATATATTCATACGAATTTGACGATTATTCTCATCCTTCTGAGGATTCTAGTTAAATACTAACCTCCAATAATTTCCCTCTCATATAGAGTTTTAGGACTGACCCTGATCCATCAAAAATGCACATAAAATGGCTATATCCTGCCATTAAATTGGAAGGTTAGAAAAAACGCAGCTATTCAGCTTGGCGGTCAAGTAACAAAGGGTCGCGTTTCTTAGTTACCGACTGTGTCCTAAACAACGCTATACACGTCATAATCGATCGTGTATGAAGCGTTCAGTAATTGAAACATCTATCGCAATATATTAAATGTCTTAACCTTTACAATTGCACGTCTGGTAACCTTTAGCAGACGGCGTTAATATCATATACCGTAACACCACCCCTTGGTCTAAGACGGAAAGAACTAAGATTAAATTATTGCAGTAAAGTAGCATAAGAAGTGACCTACCCAGCACATAAAGCATTTGTCAAAAACCAACCAAGTGTATGGGACGTCCCCTTAAACAAAGATAGATATCCAACAGGGTGGAGAACTATAGAAGATCTAACGCAGCTCAAAGAACTATCAAACACAACTTAAAATAGTAATAAATATATGTGATGGGGCGGAAAAGACGCCCGCCCCCTACCTGTTTCTAGGCAGATTTATCGCCCATATTTTCGATGTGCGCGCAGCATGCTGGGATGTAAATTCTAGAAGATTGATGAAAAGGCCATAATAATGCCTTAAAATTAGGTTGTGGTGTAGAATTGTGTTTTTGCTCTAGAAATAGTTGTGTATATCTGTGTTTTCATGCCTTCTAAAGCAAATAATCGCGAGTGTTGTTTATGCGGCCATATCAATACGCCTAGCGCGCAGTAAAGTGAATGATTCGACCTGGGCTAATAAAAGAAAAAGCGGGCCTACTTTGCCACAGCCGCCCAGAGAGAACAGACGAAGTAAGACACAGAGCCAAGCTGTAAATGCCTTGAGCACGTGAGTTAATTAAATTAGAATTAGTTTTCTATAATTCTGACATTATATCGATGTGGCTATTTTAATGTTTAGTGAATTAGGTCTAAATAAATAGATAGATGTGTTTCCAAAGGAAATGTCTTTTTAGGACATTATGATTTAGTCTTGAAATGATAGATGAGTGAAAATAATGTTTGATAGGTTTTATTAGGCACGCTAAGCCCAAATCCAGATGTGAGAGTTTAGTAGCAATTATTTCAGTCATCAGACCGGGCAAATTTAGTAGGAGAGTGTTTTATACATGAAACTGGACAGAGAAGCATCTATTACTTGAATTTAGATGATATTGACTTGTTAGCAAAATATCAAGATGGCGGCCACGTGGTCATGAAAGGCGGCGCGGTGAATAAAGAAGGCGCCAAGGGGTCTGCGGTAACACTCTTAGCTTGCTATAAGCCTGTATGTTACGCTATGTTATATTGTGTGAATTGACACGTGGGTGGAAGCAGATTAAGGTAATTTTCCCCAGTAAAGGAAAGAGATAGTTTTCGTGTTAATTCCAGTTTTGTTAAAGTCAAGAGTAATTATATTTTATTCTTTAGTGTAAAAGTAATTGAGTGTATTTCACGATTATTGATTATTTTACTGTATATATTTATGGGTTACTTTGAAGTGAGAATATGTATTTAGATTTCTGGAGAGCGTGCGTAAAGCACGTTGAGACAAGTGTTTCTCTGTTTGCTCCCTGCGGAGCATGGAAACACCAATGTGGCTGGTGTCCATCACAAGCCGACAAGAAGCATTTATATGCTATGGCAGTGATTTGTTTCGGTAACGATGTGTTTCATGTGATGAGATTCCCAGTCTTATCAGTTGTCATATACGACATGCTTCAGAGGGCAGTGACGAATATTGAGATGGATCAGTTCAAGGTGGTGGTTTACTCTTATTATTGAGAGTATTTGATGTACATGTAGTTGAAGAATATTATTTTATGTCTAGTTGATTATTATTTAATTATGGTTATGTGAAGAATGGTTTGTGAGAGCACGTGGGCTCACTTGAAGATATATATTTCTCTTCTCCACTCCTGAAGGAGCATGGGGCCACCAGTGTGGTTTCATCCGTATGAAGCATTCAGATGCTCGTGCAGTAGTAGTTTTGGTAGCAATTTGTGTTACACGGTGAGGTTGCCAGCCTCATGCACAACACCATACTAGTCTCATTAGACGACATGCATGAGTGTGTGTGTGTCTGTGTGTGTGTGTCTGTGTGTGTGTGATAGCTGAGAGTGTGCCCTTGCAGCAGTGGTTTCGGTAGCAATCTGTGTTACATGGTGAGGTTGCCAGCCTCATGCACAACACCATACTAGTCGCACTGGACGACATGCATGAGTGTGTGCGTGTGTGATAGTTGAGGGTGTCAGGTAGTACACGTGGAAGGACTGTTTAACAGGTGAGAGTATCATTATTTAACTATTATGATTTTAACCAGTCGTTGCTTTGTTTGCTTCTCCAGAATTAGCAATAGGGCACATGCTGGGTGTTTTGTTTTGTTATGTTCGCCAGTTTATTTGTTTAATGTTTGCTTAGTCACTGATAGGGTTGTAAAAATAAATACAGCCCCTGCCTCAGAATCAAGAGTTTTTATTGTTGTTCGGGTCGGTGCGAGTGTGGAAAGAGAGTGATCAAACATATCACAATATAATCATCATCATCCATCTCGCCCACCCTATCACAATAGAAGCAAAATACCACCCTGGGAAATAAAAACACCAATCGTAGACTACTCACTTACTGAAAAGATCAAACAAAACATAGAAGATAAGGAAGCCAAAATGATAAGTAGAAAGTGCATAGATCAACTAACTTAACAAAGTCTGGCCGTCTACACTGATGGATCCAAGGGTGATAGTGGGCAACTAGGTGCTGGAGTTGTAATACCACAATGGGGAATAAAAAAGAGCTACAGTATAACTGAAGGGGCTTCGATTTTTACCGCAGAGATGGTAGCAATTCTTAAAAGTTTAGAAATAATCGAAGATAACCCACCAGAAGCTGTTACGATATTTACAGACTCACTATCATCACTACAAGCACTAGAACACCTAGGTAAATGTAGCCGACCAGACATAAAGGAAGAAATTCTAGTAATTAATACATCACTAGGGAACAGGGGATGTAGTGTGAGGCTAGTGTGGGTTCCAGCACACATAGGTATTGCTGGTAACGAGTTGGCAGATCAGAACGCCAAGAATGGAAGAACAAGTAAAAACAATATAAGAGCAGGACTGGGAAGGTCGGAGATCAAGAGCCAAGTGAAGATAACTATAAACGAAGAATGGAAGACAACATGGAAAAAAAGTAGAAACGGCAGACACGCGTTCAAACTGCTGAAAGAACCAACGAGGACGTGCCAGGTCAGAGAAGAATTAAAGATACCATCAAACAAAACACTGTGGCGTCTCCGTCTCGGTGCAGCATACTTTATGATAGAAGAACCACACTGCCAAGAATGTCAGGAAGAGAATGAATTAGACCATTACATGATCCACTGTAAAAAGTATGAGCAACAAAGGCTTGAATTAAAAACTTACTATAGAAATCACAATATATACTTGACAGGTGATAAGGTTTTAAGTATAGATGCCCCAAGAGATGCCCAATCAATACTTAAAAGATATATACATAAAACAAAGGAAAACATATAATGTTAGTAACTAAAACACACACAAAAAACAAAAACAAAAAAAAAAAAAAAAACAACTCATAAAGAACAAATACTAATACAAAGTAAAACCAAGTGTAAAGGACAATAGTTATCAATAAACAATACAAAAGAGAAAATAAAATAGACAAATACTAATATAAATTAAAATCAGCAACTGCTAAAGGCAATAGCTTTTTAAATTGAATACAAAATTTAAAAAAATAAAATGACACTAAATACCCCAATTATAACCAAATTTCATGTTGAACAGGGTAGACCAAGATGGAACGAGAAGAGGCAATAACGGTCAGCTGTTAAGTGACCGCTCTCCACCCATCACCTCATCAAAACAACAACAACAACAATCACTCATTCCCGAGACAGATCTTCACCTTAATCTATTCAGTCGTGGAATCTATTCTAACACCTTTCTTTCTCATATACCCCCACCTTCTGCTCTACTCAGACGGGACCAAATATATCTCTAACGTATCTAAAAATGTACGACAGCGAGCGTGAAATTCACAGGGAAATAAAACTGCGAAAATGGTCAGACTATATTCCTATCTTTCCAAGCATTATTGTTATGAATCTAATCAGAAAGATCCAATCATTTCAAATCATGCGGATAGGGTGTGATGATTTCAAAAATATTCCGACATCGGATAATTTTGAAAGTAAGGCAGAGGTCAACTGTCCCATATATGGTAATATTATGTCCGATGCCCTTGTGTACAAACTTACAGACAGATCGGGAAACTCACATGACAACATGTGTAAGCTATAATGCTTATTACTTTATTAGAAAGTAATGATGTCATAACAAGTCGGCCTGGAAGCGATTATGTCACACTTGTCTGCCCACATGTGTCACACAGGCAGTAATCTCGTTATCTGTCGTATAAGTACGCAAAAACTCCGTGTCTGCCCATCTGGGTTACCAAACGAGTCGTCTTATCAGCGGTTCAATCTAAACACGCCGGCGACTATCTTATCTCAGTTGCTCACCGCAAGCCAGGATGACCGGGTAACAAACTTGTGACATCACAGAGACGATTGTCGAATGATTTGAAAAAATCAAATATCTGCTACTTAGCAGAGAAATAACGAAGAAAGAAAGAAAGAAAAGTGCGATACTTGAGAGCACATAATAAAAATCAGTACCACAAATGTAACGATACAGCCGGACAGAAACAAAGATCAATAGGGGTGTGGTAAAGTGGGATGTTATAAATATTTATAGGGGACTTAGTGTACTGACTGAGATCAGCTGTGAAGGTATCTGTATCTAATAGGGGTAGTGTTTTACAGATAACCTTACTTTGCTACCACATTTAGACCTCAGTCAGAATTATTCTGGAATATTGTGATGACTACGTTGAATGTCTAGGGTTATGATAATGATGAAGTGTACGTCACAACAACAACAGACAGATAAACAATTTAATTTAATCCACAACACTTTACAACACTGTGACACTCACATACATATAACACTCTATAAGACTATCTTAAAAGAGTCAAGTCTTAACGTTTAAAATTATATGTATTAATTTCTTCAAATATTAGATACCCTGATTCAACTACAAAGTGAACCAGGAATCACAATCAAATGTAATCACAAGTTATATGTACACAATTTATAGATAGAATCTTTGTATTGACATATATTATTATTATTATCATATGTGTGTAAGTTGTGATGTAGTACTATGAGGTAATACTGGCTTTATCAAGCTAGGTGGTTGTTTGTCATCATGACTTCAAGTGTTTGCTTCTGGAGGAAATAGTATTGGGAAAAAGTTCACAGTTCCTGTCATTTGAAACAATTAATTGTCCCTCTTTATTTAATATACTGTCAATTTTTGAGGGGGTACATAAGATTGAGCTGCTCTGGCCACAGAATCTTATCTTCTGTGAGGGCGGCAGGAAACAGTCTCCTCTGCTCGCTTGCTTCACCGTATTCTTGAGACACCACACTGGTCGCTATCTGGACCAAGGGGTATGCTATCAGCCTCTGGATTCAGCAAAACTCAGACCAGGTGCTGCTTCAATAAGTTAGAACCACGGTCCCTGAAACAAGAAGGTTGTACCTCCTACTTCAGAACTAATTTATAATCTATTTCCACACTGACACACAATACATAACAAACACCGAGTTCAGCACGGTAGGCCAACTGTTAGCTTCTCATGTAACAACATTCACCAGTATTCCTCTCCCTAATGGTTACTACGCCTCTGCAATTTCAGCTGTAATTCCTTCTATACAATAAGATAGGTGTCAGTATACTATTTGGCACTTCCATGCAGTTATACTTTTCTCCGACAAGTTTTGTTCCGGTTGGAGCAATATCTAGGCTTTGCCTCATGTTTGCTACTGAACCACACACATATACAGACATAAATCATCACTTCACATTCAATTTTCATCTAAGAGATATCAAATATGTCAATCTTACCACAATTCATGGAAATAATAAACAAATACGTTGACTGGCGATGAATTATGGCACAATTTCGATCTGCCTTTGTCCCAGGCTTTTATTTAGAAAAATATGAGCTGGATCTCAACGCACTGCTTCTTAGTAAGTTTATTTTAAAATGTGGCACTGAACAGACGCTCCTAATTGACTATATCAAATGGTCTAGCCAATAGGACCATGTTTACAAAAGCTTTTGAAAAAATTTACCCTTCTTACGTTTCCCCTAACAACCAAAAATAGTATTTGCAGTCCGACTAATCGTGTTTCGCCTTACATATACTTCTAGCCAATCAAATAGGATTTAACTTGTTGGCCTATTTCCCGTAAAATGGTGGTTTCAAAACATTCCACTGAGCGATTCTGATTTGATGCTGTCAGACAACCTCACTATTTTCCTTTGGCTATAATTTGTTAATTCCTAGACTATTTGCGTAACACTTAACATATTCTTTGTCAGCAAGTGCTAAGGAACACAAATATATAAATTTTATGGAGCTAAGTGGCTGCATTCAAAATATGCATTTTCTTCTACCTCCCGTTCACTTCGACACGATGTGGTGTCGTCTGTACTGTCAGGCTTTCAGACATAAAACAGTATAATGTCATGTTTACTAATAAGCATTAAACAGGTTTTTAAAACCTAACCCTCGTATTGGTAGTGTTTTTTATCACTGTCTATTTGAAAAAAAGTTAGTGCTTCATGCCTTTCGCGTTGGGGGTGGCATTAATATTAATCGCGAGACGCGTGTTAGTGTTGCATGCGTTCCTCCGTTCAGCCCTCTCTCTCTCTATCCTAAGTCCATCTGTCCTTTCGTTTATGTTAACGTAGTGTATATAATTCATTAATGCTAGTATTAATCTAGGTCATTAAGCAGCTTGCGTATCTCAAGGTTTTCTAAGAAACACAGTACTAGTTGTATTTTTCGAACGTGTGTAGTTTTATGCAGACGGAGCATAAAAAGGAGGTTTCTTGTTCAACTAGCATGACGTTCTATTAACACAGGCGTACGCTATTGGAAAGTGTAGTGGTATTGATGGTATTGTATGATGATGATGGTACTACATGTAAATTGTATGAGGCCAGCTGTGAAGGCTCCTGAGATAAAATGTAATTGAGAATTGTCAGAAGGCCTTTCTTGCTACCACTACGACCTCACACTTAATTTTTTTTTTAATGAATGTAGCTGCGTAAAGTGTCTAGGGTTATGATGTGTACTGTGGTGTGATAGTTATAAATATACCCATAGATATTTAACAAGACTAATAAGATTAACAAGTGTTACAATACACTGAACTAACTCACGTGTGTAAAGTTTTTGATATAATTATATTACATTTATTTGTTCTGGATCAAGTTTTATTTTGACCAGAACTTGTTTTAAAAGAAGGATTTAAAATTTATAAAAATTATGCATGGAATGTTACATAATAAATGCAAAAGTGAACATATTTAAGTACTAGAATAGTTAGTTTTATTAAAATGTTCTGGTAGTCAGCTACTAGGGAGGATATTTATTGTCTGTGCTGTTGGGGTGGTCTCATCACACCTGTCTATATTGACTACACAGTGTCCAGAAAATGGTGGGAATTTTTATGGGGTATCTGCAACTAAATGGGGTTGGTGAATATCCAGCAGACCAGAGGCTCACTCATCTGGTATTTGTAGCTCTGGTGCTGAAATCAGGTGGTCCCACCTCTCCGTGCTGGCGGGCAATAATGGTGGTCTCTGTCACAAGGACTGCACAGATACACTTGTGTAAATCACCACCCGAATAGATACTTCTTCGTGGACGACAGAAACTCGCAGCTCTGCAATCAAAGTATGGGCCATGTGTCAAAATCTATTCTCTACCCACGTCTGGACACCACACTGACACAACAACCACATTATACAGACAGGTCAGATCTCTCTGACCAAACAGCACAGTTACCATGGTGGGTTTACATCCGATAGATCCTCCCAGACTATAGATTCTGAAAAATAATTATTAGTTTTCTACCCTAAAAGAGGATAGGTAATATGTTTCCTTATTCTCAACTCTTGATCGGTCTTGCATAATCCTTGCTGGTGTTTAGGTACATTGTTAGTCCCTAGACCCTGACTTGGGCGGGGGGTCTAGAGCAAAATCCCTACTTGTTTGTAAGGCTAGATTATGATATGGCAGTATCAAATCACTCGAACATGAAACAATATTCAAAATATATAAAGAAATAATTTCAATCTTACCAGATTATGAATAATTAACACAGAAGTGCTAGCAAAACTCAGCTGAGCTGCTGGCTATAGGATGGCGTCCCTAAATTTAACTCACTGTCTTTCATATGGGAAAACACCACACTTTAAAATCTGTGTCTAACACTGAACAATTATTGAAGAATGACCCCAAATGCGCTCTAAGCGCTAATGATATGATTGTCTGTGGCCAATCACTGCCGAGGTTTATTTTTAATTTCAAATTTCCTCACTAAAGTCATTTCAGTCAAGCTTCAGTCACGTATGGATGGTTATCTGTTAGTCTGTCCGTCTCTACTTGTGTTTCTACAAAATTGTGCTCGATTTTTGACCCAACCGTTCTCTCCCCTTCAAATTTTTGTTGTAAAAAGTTATATTTAGACACAGCTACCACCAATGTCCCTTCACTTCTATGCCAAGTAAATTTGAACACCTGCGTCCCCAAGGTCGTGTTTTTGTGTGCAAATAACGATATGTTAGATTCAATTCAGTCTGTGGCTGATGTAAACTACACTGTCTTTTGTCATTATTTTCAATATTATCTATCCCTCTGTAAAATTAAGACCATATTCGTTCACTGCTCAGAATAGGCCATCTGGCCAGCTAATTTTTATATTCCTAACATTAATATTAAGAAAAATTTACTTTTTAATTTTTGTAATTTTTTTCAGACATCTGCGTTCTTCCGCTCAAATTCAAATCAAGCGCTTGGTATCACAAAACGTCCAATTCCGTACCTCGTGTCAATTTGGGGGACTTGAATTTTTTTTACTTTCATCCATCCCCCCCCCCCCCCCCCCCAATTGCGTCTCTTTAGCCTTTCCAGTCATATTTTTTTTTCCTTTTGATACTCCGTTCCCCTCCGGTCTAGCAAGTCAAATTTATGGAGGGTGATGACCCGCGGTCTAGGCGATCATGTACATCAGCAGCCTACGCATTATGTTTTTATCCTTAAATGTTATCCTTGGAGGAATTTTACCGTTGTATCTCTGTCAATTTCACTACACATCTCCCCACCTGAAAACATGCCTATGGCAAGTTCCAAAACCAGCGATACACATAGGTAAAATTACTCCTCACGTCTGCCATTACTCTAATTTTGATCACAGGGGTGCCGACTGAGGAAATCTGCACCGACATTCAATTTGCCTGGGATATATTGGATACTAAACTGATAAGGTTGAAGCAATAAAGACCACCTCAGCAATCTTGCGTTTTCATGCTTAGCCTGAGACAAGAACACGAGAGGCTGATGATCCGTCTCCACCACAAATGTCCTACCATACAGATAGATTTGAAACTTCTTTATTGCCCAGATTAATGCTAAACATTCTTTTTCGCTTGTGGAGTATCCTTGTTCCGCCTTATTCAATTTGCGGCTTGCATAAGCGACTGGTTTCAGTTCCCCATCAGGTGAAGATGATCTTTGCAACAAAGCCCCTCCAAGTCCTACATTACTTGCATCGGTTCTTAAGACAAAGTCCTGTGTCAAATCAGGCAGTTTGAGAATAGGCTTGCTAGTGAGTTTTTCCTTTAACTCTTGGAACGCTAATTCACATTGTGCAGTCCAAATAATTTTATCTGGAAGTCCCTTGCGAGTCAGATCAGTCAGAGGAGCACAAATGGCGTTAAAATTTTTGATGTATTTCTGATAAAATCCGCATAACGACACGAATGATCGCACGTCCTTTTTGGTTTGCGGCCTAGGTGCTCTCTGCAGTTTTTCCAAGTTCTTAGGATCAGGGGTCATATTACCCTGATATACAGTGTGCCCCAAGAATTCCAACTCTTTGCATCCAATACAACATTTTGTTGGCCTAGCAGTTAAGTTCGCCTCCCGAAGTCTATCAAACAACATCTCCAGAGCTTCAATGTGTTCTTCAAATGTCTCTGTGGCGACGAGAATATCATCCATGAAATTCGTGATACATGGGTTATTCAGGGGATCCAACAATTTTCGCATCATCCTTGAAAACACACTCGGAGCATTTTTCAGTCCGAATGGTAGCATATTGAATTCATAATGTCCATCCGAAGTGCTAAAAGCCAAATAAGGTCTCACTTCAGGCTTCACTGGGATCTGGTAATAGCCTTTACTAAGATCCACTTTTGAAAAGTATTTTGCCTTGTTCAGTCTGGCAAATAGCTGTTTTGTGTCTGGTAATGGATCCACTTGTCCTTCTGTGACAGCATTCAGTTTCCTGTAATCTATGCACAGTCTGTGTTCCCCAGACGGTTTCCTCAACAAAACGACACTAGAACTAAAAGATGATTCACTGTGCGAAATAATCCCCTCCTTCAATAAATAATCTATTTCTTCCTTTAATGCCTTCTCCTTCGCGAACGGAATAGAATAGGCTCTCATACAGATTGGGTTTGAGTCTACCAGTTTCATGTCATACTGTAGCAAATTTGTATGGCCTGGTTTATCTGTTAATACATCTGTATGTTCCTCCAGAACTTGTTGAACTCTCTCCCTCTGGTTTTTAGTCAGGTGCTTACTGACTTTTACCTGTGCTGCTGTTTCACAAGGATGTAATGGGTATTCATGTGAGGTGAGTGGTTCTTTTTGCATCTGGGTTGCAATAGCCAAGGTCAATAAGGGGGTGCTTTCCTGGAGTGGTCTGTCCAGATACTTCTTTAACAGGTTTACATGATAAACTTTTTCCTTCCCCTTTTTGTCAATTTTATAGTTTGTTCTAGACACCTTCTCTAGAACCGTATATGGACCTTGCCAACCAATTTGTAATTTATTCTGGCTTCCCGGTAGTAGAAGCAGCACCTTCTCTCCGACTGCCAGTTCCCTGTCCTTTGCCTTCCTATTAAAATATGCTGCATGTTTCTTCCTGGCTTGTTTCAAATTATCATTTGCCAGTTTCCATCCAGCTTTCAAACGAGTGGTCAGTTCGTTCACATATTGATACGATGAGGTAACAGTCTCTTCCGCCTTCTCATCTGTCCAGGTCCTTAATAAAGTTACATCTGGATCTTTAATTTATCATACTTATTTTTCATGGAACTCATCTGGTCCCGTCCATTAGAAGCTTTATAATGAGGACTTTTCTTCCTAGAATCATCACTCACAAATCGACCACTACCAATTTTTCTCTGGGGTTTGTCTCCCCACTTAAGATTGTTTATGAGAGATCTTCGCTCTCTTGTCTGTTCCTCCAGTTTATATAAGTCTGACCGAGGGATTGTCATCCTATCCTGGGTTAAATTTCTTCTTTGTACTCTTCGCATAGCGGCCATGTTAATCCATTCAAGTGAAGACTGGGTGTGAAAAGGGGGCTCCCATTCCACTTTGTCTACCCGTGTATAATTAGTTTTCCTTTCAGGCCTAAAGTTGCCCCGTGGCGGTTCTAGGTCCTGCACATATTTTCCCTTTGTGGGTGTTCCCTCATGAAATACGCCACATGCTTCTACAAAGTTTTCAACATCGACATTTACGTCGGGCCAATAGTATTTTAGAGCAATCTTTTGGCAGATGGTACCGACTTTCTCATGGTCACCATCTTTTCCAACATGTAAGCTCCTTATCAAATTTGCCCTATATCTCTTGGGAAGAACTAACTGTCCGTGACCAGTGGATCTAGTTCCTGTCTTCCTGTATAATAATCTATTCTTCATGAAATATTCCCCCTTGCTCGGAGGTGTGTGGCATTTGGGCAATTTTTTAAAACATGGCTGGAGTGTCCTATCCTCAGCCTGCGCCTTCCTCATCTCCTCTGGATGAGCGTTTATAGGTTCACCTTCTTCCTCCTTCTTCTGTGACCTGGTCTGCACTGTCGCCATGATCACAGGTTTCTCGGGATTCCCCAAGAAGACGTATCTACACCCCAATATCAGAGGGTAGATTGGTTCATCTATCACTGCTGCTCTGATTTCTCCTTCCACATAGCGAGTTTTCACCGTTATCCTTGCGATGGGAAGTGTCATGAGTGGTATGTCCTTAGTCGCCCCTTGTATTTCCACTGTTTCTGTGGTATACTGACTTGGGTCCACTAGGCTAGACTTCACAACTGAATCATAATCCAAACCTGTATCATAAAGGCACCTTATGGTGACCCCATTACAAATAACATCCTCACAAACTGGGGGGTGATAAGGTTCCTGTTGTCCCTTAGGATTAACCTTTAATCTTTGCGTCCCCGACTTCATTGCAGCAATGTTTGAAGGTTTCCTTCTACAAAATTCGGTGTTATGGTTATCCTTCTTGCACCATTTACACCATCTTTTCCCTTGGTTCAACGGTTTTCTTTCATTGAACTTTTGGTCATTGAACTGTGAGTTTCTGTCGCGATAGTCATTTCTTGGCCGCTCAAAGTTTGTCCTACCTTATTTCCCTGCTCTCTATTATCAAATTTATTAAATTGCTGTGGAGCTTTAAAATTGTCTATGTGCTTCTTCTTAGCACCACTTACCTCTGCCTGAGCTGCCTGATACCTCTCAGCAACATTTAAAATTTCCCCCAACTTCTCTGCACCTTGTTCCATGAGAAATTTTCTCATGTCTGGAGCCATGGACTCTCTCAATTGCTCAATCATGATCATTTCTTTAAGATCTTGGGTCTTCCCCAGAGCCGTCCATTTCTCCAAATAGGTTTCTAGTCTGGCAGAGAATTGGTGGTATGTCTCCCCAGACAACAGTTTGGCATTTCTAAATCTCTTACGATAAAATTCACCATTCTTCTCGTACCTTAATAACAAAGCCTGCTTTAACATGTCATAATTGTCTTGGTCTTCCCTGTTCATTTTGGCAAATACTTCATAAGAAGCACCCCTCAATCCCTGTGATAGCTTTAAACTCCACCTCTCTCTCTCTAACCCATATGTAGTAGCTAATAACTCAAAACGTCCCAGGTACCCCTCTATGTCATCGTCTTTCTCAACAAAATGGTCTAAATGAAACCCCATAGCTGAGTTTGAGGCTCCCATACTGGGCGTAGCATCTGAGGCAAAAGGGCTGGCACCATTTTCAGGGGCCGGGCCTTGTAATTCCAGCTCCCTTAGTCGTAATTCGTGCTCCCTCTGCAACCTTCTATCTTCAGCCTCCCTTTCGGCAGTCAACCTTTTTTCCTCTGCCTCCCTTTCGGCCTTTTTATCTTCTGCCTCCCTTTGCTGTCGTTTTTTCTTCTGCCTCAATCTGCAGCCTCTTAATTTCTCTATCAGCCTCAATTTGTAACCTCTTCTCTTCAGCTACCTTTCTATCTTCCCTTTCAATATATTTATCACATTCAGTCGTTACGTATTGAATTAAAATTTGACCATCCATCCCCATCTCCTTCGCAGTGAGCACAGCAGCTGATCTAAACTTTGCTAGCTCAGCCATACTTTTCAGACAATATAATAATATACAAGCTAAGTACTTCTTATGACTATAATCTAACTAATTCTAACTAACCAGTTAACTAATTAATTATTACTGGCTGTGAAGATTCACCAACTTTTATCTGCAGGGACACTTTTACTTTTAAAGGAAATTTTACAATTTATTTCCCTACTTTTATTTCTCCCACCAGGAGATCTTAATATTACTGTTGGGCTAATTATCCCTGGACAAGACCCCAATATATGTAGTGGTATTGATGGTATTGTATGATGATGATGGTACTACATGTAAATTGTATGAGGCCAGCTGTGAAGGCTCCTGAGATAAAATGTAATTGAGAATTGTCAGAAGGCCTTTCTTGCTACCACTACGACCTCACACTTAATTTTTTTTTTTTAATGAATGTAGCTGCGTAAAGTGTCTAGGGTTATGATGTGTACTGTGGTGTGATAGTTATAAATATACCCATAGATATTTAACAAGACTAATAAGATTAACAAGTGTTACAATACACTGAACTAACTCACGTGTGTAAAGTTTTTGATATAATTATATTACATTTATTTGTTCTGGATCAAGTTTTATTTTGACCAGAACTTGTTTTAAAAGAAGGATTTAAAATTTATAAAAATTATGCATGGAATGTTACATAATAAATGCAAAAGTGAACATATTTAAGTACTAGAATAGTTAGTTTTATTAAAATGTTCTGGTAGTCAGCTACTAGGGAGGATATTTATTGTCTGTGCTGTTGGGGTGGTCTCATCACACCTGTCTATATTGACTACACAGTGTCCAGAAAATGGTGGGAATTTTTATGGGGTATCTGCAACTAAATGGGGTTGGTGAATATCCAGCAGACCAGAGGCTCACTCATCTGGTATTTGTAGCTCTGGTGCTGAAATCAGGTGGTCCCACCTCTCCGTGCTGGCGGGCAATAATGGTGGTCTCTGTCACAAGGACTGCACAGATACACTTGTGTAAATCACCACCCGAATAGATACTTCTTCGTGGACGACAGAAACTCGCAGCTCTGCAATCAAAGTATGGGCCATGTGTCAAAATCTATTCTCTACCCACGTCTGGACACCACACTGACACAACAACCACATTATACAGACAGGTCAGATCTCTCTGACCAAACAGCACAGTTACCATGGTGGGTTTACATCCGATAGATCCTCCCAGACTATAGATTCTGAAAAATAATTATTAGTTTTCTACCCTAAAAGAGGATAGGTAATATGTTTCCTTATTCTCAACTCTTGATCGGTCTTGCATAATCCTTGCTGGTGTTTAGGTACATTGTTAGTCCCTAGACCCTGACTTGGGCGGGGGGTCTAGAGCAAAATCCCTACTTGTTTGTAAGGCTAGATTATGATATGGCAGTATCAAATCACTCGAACATGAAACAATATTCAAAATATATAAAGAAATAATTTCAATCTTACCAGATTATGAATAATTAACACAGAAGTGCTAGCAAAACTCAGCTGAGCTGCTGGCTATAGGATGGCGTCCCTAAATTTAACTCACTGTCTTTCATATGGGAAAACACCACACTTTAAAATCTGTGTCTAACACTGAACAATTATTGAAGAATGACCCCAAATGCGCTCTAAGCGCTAATGATATGATTGTCTGTGGCCAATCACTGCCGAGGTTTATTTTTAATTTCAAATTTCCTCACTAAAGTCATTTCAGTCAAGCTTCAGTCACGTATGGATGGTTATCTGTTAGTCTGTCCGTCTCTACTTGTGTTTCTACAAAATTGTGCTCGATTTTTGACCCAACCGTTCTCTCCCCTTCAAATTTTTGTTGTAAAAAGTTATATTTAGACACAGCTACCACCAATGTCCCTTCACTTCTATGCCAAGTAAATTTGAACACCTGCGTCCCCAAGGTCGTGTTTTTGTGTGCAAATAACGATATGTTAGATTCAATTCAGTCTGTGGCTGATGTAAACTACACTGTCTTTTGTCATTATTTTCAATATTATCTATCCGTCTGTAAAATTAAGACCATATTCGTTCACTGCTCAGAATAGGCCATCTGGCCAGCTAATTTTTATATTCCTAACATTAATATTAAGAAAAATTTACTTTTTAATTTTTGTAATTTTTTTCAGACATCTGCGTTCTTCCGCTCAAATTCAAATCAAGCGCTTGGTATCGCAAAACGTCCAATTCCGTACCTCGTGTCAATTTGGGGGACTTGAATTTTTTTACTTTCATCCCTTCCCCCCCCCCCCCCCCCCCCCAATTGCGTCTCTTTAGCCTTTCCAGTCATATTTTTTTTTTCCTTTTGATACTCCGTTCCCCTCCGGTCTAGCAAGTCAAATTTATGGAGGGTGATGACCCGCGGTCTAGGCGATCATGTACATCAGCAGCCTACGCATTATGTTTTTATCCTTAAATGTTATCCTTGGAGGAATTTTACCGTTGTATCTCTGTCAATTTCACTACAGAAAGCACGGGTCTTTAACCATTCTTCTTTCTCTTTTATTGAATTAATGCGTTAGGCTTTACATTTACTTTTTAATTTATATATGTGGATTTAGAATGTTTCACCACAAGGGGCCACCCCGTTTTGTCACAGACTTAAGAAAATGGCTGCTGTCTAATCCCTGAAAGGCACTGGCTAGACTGGCGCTCTTACGCGAAAGGATCTTGTTATGGAGACTCAACAACTTGAGTATGTACTCTTGATTCATAAGATATGCTTTGGAGTAAGGTGAGCTTGCTAGCTGTATATGCGAATCAGCTTGTAAATATAGAACCTTGATTGTCAAAATGCGCTCTTCTGAATTAGTGAACTTGCTATAAATATGAGAGTCACCTTGCGCGTGCTTTAGCTTGACTTATGCGGTAAGCTTTCGAGTGAGTTGAACTTGATATTTGAATATGTAATCAACTTGTGCGCACTTGATAAGCAGGTGAATAATATTCTGTGCAATTCCAGTGTGAAACCTCGGCGAGAAATCTTCCTTCTTTACTGAGGAAGTGAAGGATGCCCTAAATTGCGAATTCTGCTATCCATACGTAAACTTTGCTAGTTTCTTTCTGGTAGACGCCAAAACACGTAATGTGAAGACTCAGACTTCTGTTGGACTGAAGACACACAAAATTCTTCGTAAGTTCTCACACTTACTATCAATGGTTGACTTTCTTTTATACTACTCCTCGCTAATAATGTGTTCAATTCTCTAGTAATTATGTATGACATAGGATGCTCCTGATAAGTGTTAAATATAATGCGCATGAGAGTGTGGGCACAAGTAAGTCTGTAATGATGATCTAACACTCTAGATCAAGAAGAAGTGTGAACTATCAATTACCTCCTATCATCTTAGAGGAAAATCGTTTGATATAACTAATCATTTATGAGAAGGATTAATTGAAAAACTGTATTCCGCACATTTAGCTATGATGCTAAGTGCAAAAGTGATCTTAACTAAAGACTAAGAAAAGATATTAATAATTTTTAAAAGATTCACTAACCTCCATTTCCCTTTCGCAAACTCCTTAAAGAACACAATACACCCCAGATATGAATTATTTTATCCACGCTGAATTAATTGCAGGCTATGCTCTGGGATATTATCTACACCACGCTGTTGAAACTGTACTGCTCTCTGGCGGACTCCACGGTACATTATATTGCAGGTAAGCCTTCATTGGGCTTGTGCCGTATAACGCCACCCATAAACCAATACCTTGGCCTCCCACTTGTGGCTTTTGCAATTACACCCTTCCGTGCCCTGTCAGCGAATGTCACTGGCTAAAAGTGTGTGAACTTTTCGCCACAAACTTTCAATCCGTGCTAAGGGTTAGTTTGCGTGACAACCCGGTGTTTTCGGATTGGCCGGTTAATAAAAAATCATGTGGCTTCTCATGTCACAAATGTTGCGTCCATTGTCGCTTTCCGTGTATTTCCTGTCATCCTTTCTAAGACGGTTTTCCCTATTCTCCTTGTTCACATCTAAGACGCATGCCACGGTCTTTTTACCATCTGGAAACAAACGTTGTTGTCCGTGTTCCGGGGCCTTTGTCGCCTGAGTCCATTGTCGCGCCGGCTATTGTGTCGGCAGGTAGTGACCGTCTTTTGTTTAACAGCGGCTTAGCCATGAAAAGACTACCATATTGTGTCGGCCGCGCGTATTCCAAAATAATCAATATTTCAAGGTGGCATGTCTGACTATATTTACACGCGGACTTAGATATCAAAGGAGTTGTCTACAACGAAGCTGGTGTTCCACAAGATTTCTAACGAGGAAATGTGGTGTTGGCAAGAACACGTCCCTGTAAGAATAAATCAAAGGTGTGTTAAGCTACAGTATGAAGTCCATTCGTGATTAACAAGATAACTTTAACAATGATGCAAATGCAAAATGTGGATGAAAATGACATGAAGAAAGATGACGGAAAAGAGAGCAATAAAACTTGGCGCTCGTTTATCACAGAATTGTCAGCTATCACGCAATGGTTTCGCCCATGCAGAATTCAAAATATTTCGAATAAAATCTGACTGTAGAAAAAAAATCGAAGGGAATCATTATTTTCATACAAACATTACTGCATTGAATACAACATTTTATCAGATTATTTGCGTTGGTGTGACGCATTACATAGTCGATGCAAAGAAAAATCCAGACTAACAGAAATATCATTTAATTTCTGACAAGAGAATCATGTAAATCTCATTACGAAGAGAATAAATCCGGCTGTTTTTCGGTTTTATCAGTCAATATTCGGTATGGAGTGTCCTTACATGAAGCAATTAAAATAAAAACTTTAAGTCATTTTATATTCGGACAGTGCATTTGGTGACAGCTACACCGCGAAAGATTCTAATGCGGATATTATCCTAAAATAAAATATGATAGAATAATAAGCGTGATTGATGATCCTAAATCCTTTAACTTAATCATTAAAATTAACGAACACATAAGAGGGTGGGGGGAGAGGGAGAAACCAGCTAGGCAATTTGGCCCTGGCCTCATCTCACAGTAGGACCTCACCTCACCGTATGACCTTATTTCACAGTTGGGCCGCATCTCACAGTAGAGCCTTACCTGACAGAAGGGTTTCACCTCACAGTAGGGCCCCGTCTCACAGGAAAGCCTTACCTCATAGTAAGGCCTCAACTCACAGTAGGGCCTCATCTCACAACAGGGCCGCATCACACTCTAGGGCCTCACCTCACAGTAGGGCGTTAAAGTTAACGAACACATGAGGGGGTGTGGAGAGAGACCAGCTGGACCTTTTGACCCTGGCCTCATCTCACAGCGGGGCCTTACCTCACAGTAGGGCCTTACTTCACAGTAGTGCCTCATCTCACAGTAGAGCCTTACCTCACAGTAGAGCTTCACTTCACAGTAGGGCCTCACCTCACAGTAGGGCAGCACCTCATTCTAGGGCCTCAACTCACAGTAGGGCGTTAATATTAACTAACACATAAAGGAGTAGGGGAGAGAAACCAGCTAGGCCATGTGACCCTGGCTTCATCTCACAGTAGGGCCTAACCTCACAGTAGGGCATTACCTCACAGTAGGACCTCACCTCACAGTAGGGCCTCGCCACCGCCAAGAATACAAGATCAGGACACTTTTACTTTTTAATCATTTATTACAAATAAGGGAGGGAAACCTGAGGCCTGTAAACAGTAAATTAATATGAAATTAATATGAAACAAATATAAAGGTATGTTATCAGGCACTCGCAGGAAATAAAGAAGTAGAACACCAGACAACAGAAAAACAACAGACATGAGTGGCTTACCCAGGATTTGAACACTGGACCTTCCGTGCGACAACCCCGCCTAGGCGGGGTTGTCGCACGGAAGGTCCAGTGTTCAAATCCTGGGTAAGCCACTCATGTCTGTTGTTTTTCTGTTGTCTGGTGTTCTACTTCTTTATTTCCTGCGAGTGCCTGATAACATACCTTTATATTTGTTTCATATTAATTTCATATTAATTTACTGTTTACAGGCCTCAGGTTTCCCTCCCTTTTTTGTAATAAATGTTTGTACAATACCAAACCTACCCACTATCCTGTTCTCACTGTTCTAGTCTACTATCATTTACTGGACACAGTATTAAGGTCCTAAGGGTCTTGTTGGATTCGGCCTATACTGCTTGATAGAAATACAACAGAAGTGATTGCGTCATTAATAGGCTGAACTGCCCATGGAGGACTTCTGGTGTCGTGTATTGTGGTTCGCACTATTGACCTGCCATTGAAACATCATTTTTTGATGATGCGTAGATGGCAGAGCGGATAGTGTGATTCGCTTGCATGGCTGGGCGGGGTTGTCGCACGGAAGGTCCAGTGTTCAAATCCTGGGTAAGCCACTCATGTCTGTTGTTTTTTCTGTTGTCTGGTGTTCTACTTCTTTATTTCCTGCGAGTGCCTGATAACATACCTTTATATTTGTTTCATATTAATTTCATATTAATTTACTTTTTAATCGCTCTGCCCAAATCGTGAGGATTCCTTACGTTGTAAACATGTCCTGGGCCCAACCTGTGCTCTCGAAGGGCTAGCACAAAAACTGTTCCAATGTTTTATTTCTTCCTAATGTTCCTAGTAGAAGACAAACCTAATCTACACAGAAAAGAGGCTGTTGTTTTTTTTTTTTTCTGAAATCTAAAATAGACTTATTAAAAAAATAATTGTTTAATACTTTTAGACGTCAACTTCTACACACTGATTGCATTGTCCTACTGCTGTTGTAGACCAACATCATTAGGTCACCATGTCTGTAGTGAAAGGAACATTCAACAGTGAGAACTAATCTTCTTCTTCAAGTACCACGCCTAGTGGCGTAGGAGATAATGTCTCTCCACAATTTCCTGTCTACGGCACAATTTATCAATTCAGACGTTGACTCTTTCCATGCCACGATGTCAAACTGTCCAGTATTTGCTCTCTGTGTCCTCCCCTATCTCTGTTTCCTTCAATCTTACCTGTTGTTAGACACATTCCAGCTTTCCTCTTTTCGTAACATGCCTAAAAAAAGTGGAATACTTCTTTCTAACTTGTGAAATCTGTTTCCTTTTCCCATTGGCCTCTTTCAGGACATCCTCATTACTCTTTTTGGCTGTCAGTGGTATTTTTAACATTCTTCTGTAAAACCACATCTCTGTGGCCTCTAGTGCCTTCCCTGTTTGTTTACTAACTAATATGTTCATATAATCTAGCTTTTTCAGTTAGGTAAACTAATGATGTTTACATTATCTGTGCAGAGGCGTTTGTGTCTGATAGGCCTTGTCTCTGTGGAAATATGATTTGGATCAGTAGCTTTCCCATGTCGTAAGGTTGTATAACTTTCTCTGTTTGTTTAATTGTTTTTTTTTCTGTATGGGTTTTCATTATGAATGTGTAGCGCCGCCTCTGATTGTTGGATGTTCAGGTGATCTTGTGCAGCTACAGAAAAAAAAACTGTCGATATTCCGTCCATGTCGCTATCTTCTCTTTTGTGTTACTAAGCAGTTTTTCCATTATTGTCTTTGATAAGTCCCGTTTGTTTGCTTATATTCCCTTCTTAGCTTCTTTGTGCCACTGTACGGATCCCTCATATTTACTTTGGCCGAAGCTTTCTCTGGCTGTCTTGCCACTCGTCAATGAATTTCTTTTTGTCTCTTCTAATAATTCTTCCGACTTTTATGTAATTTTAAGGCTTGCGGGTCTGGAAACTCTAATTTTGCTGCGGCTCTAATCTTCCTTATTTTTTGTCATTTTTTAAATTTCCTTTTCGTTTTGAAATGTTATGTTGTTACGCTTCGTGCTGTCTTTCTCTTTCTGCACGTACGCAGAAAATGTGAGTATTACATAACTAGACAACATGAACTGATTGTTTTCCCCATCAATTATTTACATATGCGCTTACATAATTAACTTTCTCAATTTTTTTCTGAACAATTTTACGCCGATTTGAACATTAAATATTATATATTTATATTCCCATTATAGACTTTTATTGCATGTTATATAGTACGAGTTTTATTAATTACTGCTTTACTTCATTATCTATTCTCCTGAGGCAGATCTATTTTTAACACATCTGTTTCACAGTTGGGGGAGTGTAACGTGTGAAAGTAAACATTTCTGCGCAAAAAAAGATGAAATGAATTTGTCATATATGCAGACATGATCAATATTACGTAATCTCTTATGGTCTGTTGTTAATCAATTTGTTTGGTGTGGAGCCTTTTGTTTGAGAACTAGCAAGTAACCCGCCAAAAACAATGACGGGAAGTAATGTTGTTGTGCGTTTTCTGCTTCATGGCCCGAGGACGGAAATACTTGTCTAACATTCTGTTTCTTCCTTTATATTAGCTTTCACTTTCAGTGGATCTTTGTAGATTTGCACTGGATAAAAAGTCTTGCGGTAAACAGCCAAGACTGGAAGGAGGAGAAGTGAAAACAGGCAAATAGACTATTTCTTCCTCTTCTTCTTTCCCTTCTTCTTCTTCTTCTTTTCCTGCTTCTTCTTCTTCGTCCTCTTTGTACACTCTCAGACTTTTATTTGAATATTTTCAAAACAAAAAAAGCGGTGGTCAGTTTCAGGATATTTGCATCTCCATAAAGTTTCTCCGAAAATGAGACTGGTGACTAATTAATAAACAGCTCTTTTATCACAAATTTTTTGGGTGTATAAATGTACAGTTACCTTTAAATTTGTTTATGACTGTCTGGGTTCCTTCCTCGCGTGAGTGTTGACCGTAACCAAAGACAGCTTCTGGAAGGTATACACCTTCATAATCAAAAATAATTGTCCCTGTGCTTTGTTCATTATCATGGCAAAAGCTAACATCATAGGAAATTAACGACGTCTCAAGATGAACGGGAGACTAGTATCGCTTGGCTCTAAACTGATGCGTGGAACGAAAATTCTTCCACTTTAATTACGACATGTAATGTTTGTAGTATGAATGAATTGTTTTGAATGACCTTTACAGGTAATCTTGTGCCGTTCTTTGGATATTTTTTGTGTGTGCATCCAAGTTTCTGAGAAGCATGATGAATGTACATACTGGAGCTTAAAAAAAAGACAACTTGAAAATATATAGGGTGGCTGTTATACTCGAAAACTAAATTATTAAACTTTTCCTTTGTTTGTTGACGGTTTGCTTACGAAGAGATCTGTTAAATCCAAATTAAGTATATTGCTGGCCTCTACTTGAAATTATTCTAATGGGTGTTCAGCACAACTTTCAGCCAAAGCACATTGCAATGCGCGCCATTTCCATATTTCCTCGAAAATGTGGTGCGATTGTTTCTTCCTTTCTGACGAAGCGTCGTTTCACGCCAAGCAAATTATTATTGGGAAGATATGCTTTCCCCAATAACGATTTTATTTGAAGCACAGTGTTTTGTAAATATTTGTCAGTTTTTATGAATTTCCCTAAACCATATTTGCTAATGTTCAAAGCCCCTTTTATCTCTCCCTTTCTTTGCATTTGGGTTTTAATGTCTTTGATTAAGTTTTTATCACTGAAGTTTTGAAATTCGCTGTCGAATGTTATCGATTCTTATATTATTATTCTTGCATTTTTGAAAAATCTAGTGTTGATTTGTCTTTCACAGATTTATCTTTGTCATTGCATGATGGGTAACAGTGGATAGCATTCATCTTTAAAAACAAACAAAATTTGTTATATTGCTGAATACATCCAGATTCTATTGTTTTCCGTTTTATAAACACATTCTGCACCCGTGTGTTACCGGGGCTTGAAAGGGGAGCAAAGAATAGTAACACTGTACCCTACCATGCATGTCGTAAACAGCGACTAAGGAGGGTTTGGCATGGGGCTGGTTACTCCATCCCGTAAAAAACTTTTTACCAAACCACTTCAACAAACATGGACAAGTTTACAGAATATAAATCAACTCAGCCGCCCAAGACAGAAGAAGGTCCTCTGGAAAGGGTTCGCATGAAGCAACCCAGAAAAAGCCGAAAGGATTGGCACCTGGAATGTTCGCACTGTATGTGAACAAGGGATAACTGCACAGGTACCAGCGGAAATGACAAATTACAGGATTGATATCCTGCGTCTCTGCGAGACACGGTGGAATGGCATAGAGAGGAGGAGATTAATCACAGAAAAAATGGTGTTGTCCTCAGGACATGATGAGAAAAGAGCCCACCACAGTGAAGGGGTGGCTATAATGCTGTCTAGGGAAGCACAGAAGACACTTATAGAATGGGAAGCATTGGGACCCCCAATTATAACAGCAAGATTTAAATCAGCCAAAAAGAAAGCAAATATAAACATCATCCAGTGTTATGCACCAACAAATGATAAAGAAGAATCTGAGAAAGAAGACTTTTACACCAGACTACACAATGTCTTGGACAAAAAGAAAAGAAAAGAAAAGACATCACAATTTTGATGGGGACCTAAACGCGAAAATAGGAACAGACAGGCTTTGAGGAAATCATGGGAAAGCATGGATTAGGGATGATGAACGAGAATTGGGAACTATTAGCTAACTTCTGTGCTTCAAATCAACTAGCTATAGGAGGAATCATATTTCCACATAAACGAATACATAAAGCAACATGGATATCACCAGACCACAGAACTGAGAATCAGATTGATCACACATGCATAAGTAAGACGTTTATGTCATCAATGCATGATGTAAAAGTATGTAGAGGAGCAGATGTGGTATCAGACCACCATCTTCTGTTGGCTAAAACAAAATTAAAACTCAAGAAATTTACAACATTATATAGCTATAGACAACAGTATAATGTGGGATATCTAAGAAATTAGAAAATAAGAGAAAAGTTTTCAATCACAGTATCCAACAAATACCAAGTACTTCAACAGCTGGAAGATGAAGCAGATACGGAAGACCACTGGCAACAAGTAAAAAATAAATGGAACGAAACATGTGAAGAAGTACTGAGAAAAAGAGAACATCAGCACAAAGCATGGATAACAACAGAAACCATTAGCAAGATAGAAGACAGGAAAAACAATAAAGCAGATTTAAACAGAAGCAAAACCAGAAGCTCCAAAGCCAAGGCGCATGAAGTGTACACAGAAGCAACCAAAGAAGTAAGAAGAAACATCAAAAGAGACAAGAGGAAGTAAACTGAAGAGTTGGCAAGGGAAGCAGAGGAAGCTGCAGCCAAAGGAAATATGAGTGTCTTGTACAACAACACAAAGAAGCTAACAGGGAAATATAAGCAAGCAAATGGACTCATAAAAGATAAGAATGGAAAATTGCTTAGTAATATACAAGAACAAATGAAGAGATGGACAGAACATTATGAGGAACTTCTCAATAGACCATCTCCAACTAATCCTCCAGACATCCAGCATGCAGAAGAGGAACTACAAATTAGCTGTGAACGACCAAGTAGAGAAGAAATAAAGAAAGCCATAAAGCTTCTGAAAGATGGAAAAGCAGCTGGTCCAGATTGCATTCCAGCAGATGCCATCAAAACAGATATTGATACCTCTACAGAGATATTATTCAAACTACTTGGCATAGTCTGTGATAGAGAGGAAATACCAGTAGAATGGAAGGAAGGTTATTGTTAAGTCATATTTTAATTAAGGGGAGTTAAGTGTTAACGACTAGAATGTACGGGTCGGATTTTTTGTACACGCTAGTAAACACGCTCTGCGTGATGAGAGAATTTTTTAATTGAGGGGTTGTATGCTCAGTATGTTTAAACTGTTACCTGACTAGTGGTTACTTTGTTTAAAGATAGGATAGAGAAACTGGTCGAACGTTCTATGAATTAGTTTTGGGGGGAAAGGCGGATGAATTCAGCTCACATCTCAAGCTGCGAGTTTGCGCTTGAATGAATTTTTACTGAGCTGTTTTGAGCAGCTGTTATTTCGTGACAGTACGTTTTCTGGCAGAGCTGGGAAATGGACGTGATCCATTTTGCTAGTGTGTTCCAGCATATTTCTTTTGTGAAAGGGGAATTTAATAGAGATTGAAGATATTTTCGGGCCATGGATTGTAGGCCATTATATATATTCATATTTCCGAAGACGGATTTTTGAAGTTCGATAGATTATTTAAGGGAATGTTCTTTCTCCCAGGAAATATATTAGTCAGGCCTTGGAGTATGTTGACCCAGGCTATATTATAGTAAACTGTGAGGTATACAGTCCCTTTCTTGTATGGATATTTTGCCATGATGTTTATGATTATGAGCTGCTGTGCTCCGCAGCCTTTGTGCTTGGAATTTTTTGTACCAGTATCTGAGTCGTATGAATTTTCTTACTGATTTCTGATGATCTGTAATGAACTGTCATCGATGATTATATACTTTTGGATTATGCACTCAATTACGTATGGAAATTTTTGCTTACCTGATGTGTCATGATTTGCCGTGAACTGTAACCTGTGAAGTGTGCTATTACCATTATGTCTACGTGACTGTGTAGTGAATAAACAGTGTATAACATTAGCAGCTTGTTACAACGTTCCTGACTCCAATGTTGCTATGGGTGAGTGTGTGTACTATGGATGCTTAATCTATGAACCTACTTATGACATTCGCGTATCTTGATGTATACATATTTAGTGTATGTTGGCCACCCTTAAGCCCGATCATACTGACTTGTCTTTGTCAGTGACCCAACACTCACCCACCACCACGAACATTCTGCTGAAGGTGTTACCGCAAACCATATGATAACATAAGAGGTCGCCAGTGATATGGGGTTATCTCATCTATAGTACTGGAACAGTATTCCCCTGATCAACCACTAACATACAGTGGTGTGTTTGACGTTGCACCTCTACCAACTACACGGAAATCAAGTGAAGATGTGCAGCGTGACCAGTTCAAGTTTTTCGTGAGCAGGTTTCTACTGGAAGTACGAGGTTGCAAATTTTACAAGATTTCAGCGCCCGATGTCAAGATTTCCGTCTGAACGCCATTGTCACCTAGAAGTTCCAGTACCTATCACTGTTGGATTTATTCGGACTGTGTGACAGCTGATGTACATCATTCTTCTTGCTGCGGAGGCCGGGAGTTTTCTTTCTTTCAAGATAAGTGGCTGTTTGTTCGTAAACTATACCACTTTATATGTTAACAAGCCTTCCTTTGTTGTGCATTATTTCTTCTTTTGAATGTTATATGTTCCATATTTATGTGGGCGGTTGGGTTGGTGACATATAAAGGAATATCCCAGTTCACGCAGCTCAACAGATTGCTAGCTGGGAAGAGCAAAACATTCAGGCTGCGTATGCAGTCACTACTGGAGCACAAGCTCAAAATCTTTTACAGACTCCATCTGCCGAAATTAATGAAGTACATAATCAGGATGCTCACTCCGTGATTTCACGAGAGTCTTTTATCAAACTTCAGCAAAATGATACATCATTACAAACATTTTTTCTCCTAGTTAAACAAGATAATGCAAATTGTGACACAAATCTTAAATACTGGTTCTTAATTAAGAATGGAGTACTAGTTCGAATGGTACGGGGTTCTTCTTCGTCCATACGTTCACAAATTCTTGTACCTACTGACATGAGAGTTCGGATCTTGCAACATGCCCACGACTCTCAGTGTGCAGGACATATGGGATTTTCCCGTACTAAATCTAGGGTTCTGTCTTCCTTCTTTTGGCCGGGCGTAAATAGAGATATAACTATTTATTGTCGCTCCTGTAAGATATGTCTGGAGGTTAAGTCACGAGGTCCACGCCATGCAGCACCTATTCAAGCTGCAGATATTCCTATTCGTCCTTTCCAGAAAATGGCAATTGACATTATTGGTCCTTTTAAAATCAAGTTTGCCAGGGAACACCAATACATCCTTACATGCATTGACATGTGTACACGTTGACAAGAGGCTATAACTCTTAAGAACGTTTCTTCTGCTGATGTGGCAGATGCTCTTTGGCTAATTTTCTCGTGTCTGGGTTTTCCCAAACAAATCTTATCTGATCATGGCACACAATTGGTATCAGACTCTATGTCTCAGGTGATGGTCATGCTCCGCATTGATAGGTCTCTAAGCAGTGTTTTTCACCCTAAATCAAACGGGTTAGTCGAGCGTTAGAATAAAACGCTTAAGAATTTACTTGGAAAGATAACTGTGGACCATCCTTAGGATTGGGACAGGGTTTTACCCGCTGCTCTTTTCGCGTATACAGAAGTGCCAAATGAGCATACGGGGTTTTCACCGTTCGAACTCGTTTTTGGTGCGCAACCTCGTGGTCCCATGTCGTTGCTTCACGACCTATTAACTGCTGATGATATCAATGATGACACTCAATCTTCCTACGAATATGTCATTTCTCTGAGACAGAAAATTATCGATTCATGTAGGTTAGCTAGCTCTGCATCTGAGTCTGCTAAAGAGAAGGCGAGACTCTTCGCAAATAGATACAGGTGTCTACGACAACTCTATCCTGGTGACGAGGCATTTGTATTACTCCCTCGTAGAGACAATCGACTTCTTATTTCCTGGAAAGGTCCTTATACTGTTATCTCAAAAATTTCTGATGTCGACTATGTCGTCGATGTTGACGGGAAGCATAAAACCTATCATATTAATATGCTGAAAGAATTTCATGACCGTCCAGACTACTTACAGTCTGTTTTTCAGGCGACAGACGACCCTCCGGTCCGTCATAATCACTATGCATCTCTATCGGTTATTCAGGAGGAAGAGGCTACCTTCTCCGATGTAAATCTTCCTCTTCCTGTTGTCCCACTTCATTCAACAGAATCATGGGAAAATGTAAATATTTCTTCGGAGTTATCTACAGAAAGACAGCAGCAAGTCTCTTCTTTATTTCAAACTTTTCAGGACGTACTTCCTGACATTCCTTGTCAAACATCAGTCATTACACATGACATAACACTCACTGATTACAACCCTATTGTAGCGGGAGGTTATTTAAAATTATTTATCTATGTAAGAATCCAGGTATCTCATATGCTACCAGGATAGTATTCCAGTAAAGAGTTCTGGTCTTACAAACAATACCCCAGTCTTAGAAATAAGCACTGGTGTATGGATATCATAGAAATAGTCAGACTGTGAAAACCCTGGCCAGTTGGTAAGAAGTTGTACCAGGATTTAAGGTGTCTCCTCCCTGTGACTATCTTATGATTTCTTATTTTCTAGGGGATAATTAAAATGAACATTCACTGTAACCACAAATGTAAGAAGTGAATAATACCTCAGGTACAGTTAAAATAGTTTAATATTTACACTAATATTCTATTTCTGCTAGTTGAAAAAGAACATTAAAATATATAAAAAATATTCTCACAATTACTATTATTGTCTGTTTAGACTTCAAGATCTTGAATAATAAAGTTACTGAAAACTGGAATCACTTTAACTGTATCACTGTTCTTAGTTCTCTGACTTTACACATTACTGTCCTCATTTGACTGTATTCCTTAATGGTTGACTACTGTTGTAGATTTGTTTTATCTCACAACTATTGCTGTTTGTTTCATATATTTTGGTAGTCAGTGTCCTAAGTGACACTTTTCTGAACATCTGGATACTGCTGTCGCGGCACTGTCCGTTGTATATATCAGTATTGGTAGACCAAGCACTAGGGATGCCAATGACCAGTTGAAGTTCACTCTTTGGGGTCCTGCACTTGTGTGGGATTGCCTCTGATGAACAACACAGGCTTCTGATACTTGACAGTCTGGTTTGAGTTATTTCATGGAACCTGAAACATCATATCAGCCTTGGCAAGTATCTGGCTAGACTTGTAGCTGACTCGCACAGATGTCAGACCAGTCAGTCATCAGATGTCACCGTTATACAGTCATAGTAATGGACATCATTTCAATGATACAGAATTAATATTAACATATCAGTAATAAACATCATCTGGTTTATTCCGCTCCTTTACATCCTTTACTTATTTATAACTTGATCTTTCCAAACCATATCAGGTACAAATTTAAATACTGATGCCATTCCTAGCATCTACACAAAATGAATACACAAATAGATAAAGTGAGTGCCCGACTGACCAAACGATCAGGTTGCTTTCTTCAGTAGTACAACTACATAGTTGTTGAATTGAAGCCTGACTATGGAACACTCCAGTTTACCAGCTGTAAATGGGTACTCAGTTGTGCGCTCGAACTAGGGAAGGAAAAGGCAGCGAGGAAGGGAACTAGTCACCTAACCTCGTAAAAACGGTATCTTCCGTGATGAAGCTTCTAACACTTCATTTGCCTATGACAATCTCTGCCATGGGACTGTCTTTATCTTCGTACGAGATACAGCATTTAATATGATAAATATTATCTTCATTTGGCTGTGGGGCTAGTTGTGATACGTTTTTGTACAAGCAACAATCACCCACAAAGCACATGTTTAAATCATATTAAAAATCACAATACATTTATACCAAAGAATATTCTACGTGTATATATTGAGAAGTTTATACGAACCTGAAATTAAAAAATATTATACACGGTAGTTATCATAATTTCGCTTACCCTCAGACTTCAGACATGTGACTGAAAATTTCTGGCGATCCGCTCACAATTCAGGTGGTACATGTGTAGTGGCAAACTCTGCCTCTCAGTCTGACTCAAACCGGCTTTCCGTTGTGTCCCTCTCAGTTTACCGATCCGCTACTTATAAGCCTCTGGCGTACGTATCGAAGAGCACTGACGTCACAGCTTAAGACTCGGGCTGAAATCCCGTTTCGAAACAGCGATTTCACCCGATCTGTGCGTTGCCTGAAACTTTCCCTTTCTCCTCCTCGGCTTATATATTATCCATACTGTTCCATCCTATCTTGTTTTATACAGCCGATATATCTCTATTATCCTATCCATGTAATTTCACAAACTGTTCTATGTTGATTTTAGTATTTAGAACAGAAGTGGGTTTACAGGCTTTCAGCTTAACTGTAGACCGCCGTAATACGCATATATCTCCGTAAATGATAACTTCCTACTGTTTTTCCTTATATACATTTATACACAATCCTCTCCTGGACTACAAGGTAATATCTTTTTCACAAAGATTCCATTATGCACTTATTTATCATTGCCGATTGCCGAGGTCTCATCGACATTTTGCCGATACACCGCCATTTTGTAAGCGGTCGGCTCTGTGACAATCGATCGGTGAATGGTCTGTAAATTACACGACGTCACGTTTGCAATGTATTGAAACCAATTTTGCGACACCTATTAGAGTCCGACCTTAACCAATTCCATTACATTTTCAAACACAGGTCGAAAAAGAATTAGATGAAATGCTACAGTTAAATATAATTGAACCATCTATTTCGGCATACTCCCCTTCTATGGTTATTGTCCGGAAGAAAGACAATAACATACGTCTTTGTGTCGACTATCGTAAATTAAACAAAGTGACTAAATTTGATGCAGAACCAATGCCTTTGTTGGAAGATCTGCTTATCAAGCTTTCTGATTCGCTATTCTTTACTAAACTCGACTTGTCCAAGGGATATTGGCAAGTTCCTCTTACTGAACGCTCTAAACCCCTTACTGCCTTTTCTACACCTCGGGGTTTATTTCAGTGGAACTCCATGCCTTTCGGTCTCGTCAATGCCCCAGCTACTTTTGTACGCATGATGCGTCGAATCCTTTCACATCGTCCAGATGTTATTGCATACTTGGACGATATTCGCCTTTTTAATGATTCTTTGGAAGATCACTTTAAAGGTCTTTCTGAACTTTTGTCTACACTACGCTCCCACAATTTGACGGCTAAACCGTCTAAAGCCCATGTTGGGTTCAGTGGCATTTCTTTTTTGGGCCACCAGGTTGGTCATGGTCTCTTACAGACGGAGGAACATAACACTTCGAAAATCCTCAATATCGCTACTCCTAAGACAAAAAAACAGGTTCGTAGTCTTCTAGGTCTAATTCAATTTTATGGAAGATTTATCTCACATCTATCATCAATCACTGCACCTCTTTCTACTCTGTTGAAAAAGGGTCGCGTAACTTAGTACACTGGTCCCCAGAATGCCAAACCTCTTTAGAGACAATTAAGCTATTATTTTCTTCCTCTCCTATTTTACGTCTACCCAATGCAGATAAGCCTTTTATTCTTCGCAGTGACGCCTCATCGACAGGGATTGGTGCCGCACTGATGCAAGAGTATTCTGAAACTTTGCATCCAGTGATGTATGTCTCTAGGAACCTGACTGCGGCAGAACGGAACTACTCTGTCCTAGACCGAGAATTATTAGCTATGGTCTGGGCGATTCTTAAACTCCAGAGATTCCTACTTGGTGCGCATTTCATAGTAGAAACTGACCAAAAAGCTCTCACAGCGATTCAGAATAAGGACTTGAAGAGCTCAAGATCCACTCGTTATGCTATTTCGCTACAGCCCTTTCACTTTTCTATACGAGCTATTCGAGGTTCGAATAATGTGATGGCAGATATACTGTCTCGATGCCCACATGATTCTGCTGAACTGCCATTTTCTAGACTTCCTTTTAGATTTCGGGGTTATTTATATACCCACGACTCTATTATACATTAATGCAAACTGGTAGAACACTTTTATGACCCTGTTTAATTCACGATCCTAAGTTCGTCTGTCCCTTTCTTGTGTAACGGAGGAAGGTTTGATTAACGTCGTACAGGGGTCGGAAGTTTACACGGCCACATTTATTAGGTTAGAATTGAAATTAACTGTTGTATTTCATAAAATCCTACCTTTACCAAACAGAGATTTTCATTTGTGTTTTTTTCACAGCGACGGCTTTGCGATGACAGTCAGAGCTGCTATATTGATTGAGTAGGCTGTGGTATTTATCGCTAGATTTGTGTTTCCAATGAAGCCAGTCGGCAGTTTGACGCCACTCTAGATGTTTTTGGTATCTTCGTGTTCATAGGATGTTCCAAGACTACTAGAGTTGTCCTTTTTATGCAACTTATTTAGGATAGTAGATAATATTGTATATTAGTATAGTATAGTATATTAGATAATATTGTATTAGGATATGATATAACTTTTTTAAGATAGTATGTTGGTTCATCTTTATGCACCAATTCATTACCATATTGTTCTTATACTACTGTGTTTTGATAAATGTTGAGCGTATGACAATTGTAATGATGCTATTATTTTTAGGTATCTGATCATTACGATACATTTGGGTATTGTACAATTTTTAAAAAATATGAAGACTAGAAAAAGTTATTTTTTCTGACATTGTGATGTATTTTTTCTTTGCCCAGCTCCTGATTGTGCGCTAGGGGTAACTATGTATAGCGATATTAGTACATTGAAAAAATGTTTTTTCTGAGGTTGTGATGTATTTTTTCTTTGCCCAGCGCTTGATTGTGCGCTAGGGGTTATTACGCATAGCGATATTACTAATTGATATCTATAATAAGTTCATCATTGGTACTTTATAAGTTTATTAACTTGGTTATCATGCACATTATGTTATTTTTAAACGGTATCTAGTTATTTGTCTTTTGGTATAAATATGCATTGTTTAACTTATTATTTACCATGATATATCATTGTCTGCTCATTCTTCTTGTACTTCATCTGGTCTTTTTACTTTTCACTTATGATGTCATAGCTAGTCTATACTTGATATACTTCATATTTCTTTGAATTTGTTGATCTTCGTATGATTATCTCATTATCTTTCTGTACTTCATTTTTTTTTTACTTTACACTTACTTCTATCCCTCTTTTGTACTTTTTTTGTTAACATGACTTAACATAGGGTTATCCTTATCTGTAGATATTATGATTGCATCGACCTCAATTTTTTTTGTTCGATGTAATTTTTTAAAAAAATGATCATATCATTTTTTCCCCTGGGGGTCGGTGTAGTCTGTTAAGTCATATTTTAATTAAGGGAAGTTAAGTGTTAAAGACTGTAATGTACGGGTCAGATTTTTTGTACACGCAAGTAAACACGCTCTGCATAATGAGAGAATTTTTTATTTGATGGGTTGTATGCTCAGTATGTTTAAACTGTTACCTGACTAGTGGTTACTTTGTTTAAAGATAGGATAGAGAAACTGGTCAAACGTTCTAAGAATTAGTTTTTGGGGGGAAAAGCGGATGAATTCAGCTCACATCTCAAGCTGCGAGTTTGCGCTTGAATGAATTTTTACTGAGCTGTTTTGAGCAGCTGTTATTTCGTGACAGTACGTTTTCTGGCAGAGCTGGGAAATGGACGTGATCCATTTTGCTAGTGTGTTCCAGTATATTTCTTTTGTGAAAGGGGAATTTAATAGAGATTGAAGATATTTTCGGACCATGGATTGTAGGGCATTATATATATTCATATTTCCGAAGACGGATTTTTGAAGTTCGTTAGATTATTTAAGGGAATGTTCTTTCTCCCAGGAAATATATTAGTCAGGCCGTGGAGTATGTTGACCCAGGCTATATTATCGTAAACTGTGAGGTATACAGTCCCTTTCTTGTATGGATATTTTGCCATGATGTTTATGATTATGAGCTGCTGTGCTTCGCAGCCTTTGTGCTTGGAATTTTTTGTACCAGTATCTGAGTCGTATGAATTTTCTTACTGATGTCTGATGATCTGTAATGAACTGTCATCGATGATTATATACCTTTGGATTATGCACTCAATAACGTATGGAAATTTTTGCTTACCTGATGTGTCATGATTTGCCGTGAACTGTAACCTGTGAAGTGTGCTATTACCATGATGTCTACGTGACTGTGTAGTGAATAAACAGTGTATAACGTTAGCAGCTTGTTACAACGTTCCTGACTCCAATGTTTCTATGGGTGAGTGTGTGTACTATGGATGCTCAATCTATGAACCTACTTATGACATTCGCGTATCTTGATGTATACATATTTAGTGTATGTCGGCCACCCGTAAGCCTGACCATACTGACCTGTTTTTGTCAGTGACGCAACACACACCCACCACCACAAACATTCTGCTGAAGGTGTTACCGCAAACCATATGATAACAGTTACCTAATCAAGTTGCCTAAGAAGGGAAATTTGCAAGAGTGCACAAAGTATAGAGAAATAATGTTACTTTCAGTGCCAGGAGAAGTATTAAACAGAATCATTCTTGAGAGATTAAAAGAGATCATAGACAAGCAACTGAGAGATGAACAAGCAGGATTTCGACAAAACAGATCCTGTACAGACCAGATAGCTACATTGAGAATAATAATTGAACAACGTCTGGAATGAAATTCACAGCTATACATCGGATTCGTGGACTATGAAAAGGCATTTGCCAGTGTAGACAGAATCATTTTGAAAACTGATAAGGCATTATGGTGTTCCCATGAAGATCATTAACGTAATAAGGAAGACCTATGAAGACATGACATGTAGAGTTCTTCATGAAGAACAACTTACAGAATCGTTTAGGAGTAGAATAAGTATAACGATACTTAAATGAAAGTTCACTAAATTAAGACGACTATTCGGCGATTGGCTTTTTATTGAAAAGATAAACTAGCCTGAATTATGATTGGCTTTAAAGAGAATAAACTATCGAAATTAAATTTCATGTGAACGAAGTTTTAACTAAAAGACCTGAGTGTTTAAAGATTCCCCATTGGATTTCCAATTCTCATCAGGGAGTCAAGACGTCAGGAAGAAATAGCAAAAGGATTCTATTATAGGACGTACCAAGGTTATTCAGAAGTACCTTGTAAAATCAAAAGTTTAAAACTTATATTATAAAACTTAGAGTCCGATGAAATCCTCCTCGTGCATTACAATTAACATTAACCCTATGAGAAGACTGTACCGTTTCAGCTGCAGTGAAGTGCTATCGGTCATTCAATAAAAAACGTCTGCATCTCATTCATATTGAAGGGATAAGCCTTAAAGTGTATATTTTCTTTTTTTACGTTCACCTCTTACATGTATGAAATGCATATTTCTGTAACGTTGTTGTTATGATTAAAATTCATAACGATTATGTCGATATAATAGACAGCTCAACAGGGCTCGTTTTTTTTTTGTTTTGTTTTATACGGAGTCACTTATTACTAAAGGAAGTGACGTCATGCCGATATGGTTTACTGGCAGACGTGAACAAATTTGAAGCAGAAGTGAGGTGATTGTCTGCAAGAGAGATGCGGCTTGTGTTTGGAAGTGTGCGGACGTATGTGTTTTCAGCGCCTGCAGTATTCTGTGTTTTTCCTGAATTATTACTTCACCAGGACATCAATATACTTGGTTGAGGTGTCCCTTGCTCATTCTAGTAAGGAAATGTGTGCTTATTCATAAAGATGTCCAAAGGACGATATTAAATAAAGTTTGACTGATCGCTAATGATAGGGAACGAACTGGACTTATACGTACTACTCCATTTGCCTTTGGGCCTATATATCTATTACCATGGAGCTGTTTGTCAAAACGAATAAACCATGTTTGTAAAACTGTGAAGGCGGTGTTGGTCTGCTCAGTGCAGTTATGCTGATTTCGTGTTGTATGACTGCCCCTAGAGTCTACTTTGGCCACGGAGAATATCTCCGGAATAATAAACATTACGACACGTATCAGTTGTGTATGAGGCTGGCAGCATCATCGTGTAAAATAAATTGCCACATAAACCACCGAGCCACTGTAGCGCAGTGGTTAGTGCACTGGCTTCCTAAATTAATATGAAACAAATATAAAGGTATGTTATCAGGCACTCGCAGGAAATAAAGAAGTAGAACACCAGACAACAGAAAAGAAACAGACATGAGTGGCTTACCCAGGATTTGAACACTGGACCTTCCGTGCGACAACCTCGCCTAGCCATGCAAGCGAATCACACTATCCGCCCTGCCATCTACGCATCATCAAAAATGATGTTTCAATGGCAGGTCAACAGTGCGAACCACAATACATGACACCAGAAGTCCACCATGGTGGACCCCCAGTTGAGGTGGAATTTATTTAGACCGCAAACGGCTTCGGGGTCAACCCCGCCTCATGAATTGGGTACTAGAAGATTAAAGCGGCAGGCATGATACTGACCACGTCACCCCTAGTTGCCAATGGTGAAGAAAATATTTGCTTACGCCATATTTCTAATGTGTCTCAATGGGCGTGTAACGGGATCTTTTACCTCCCTATTACATAAACCACAACTGCAAGAGCTGGTGGCTGCCTGGTAGGCCTAGAGCCGAAGGAAGATGATGATGATATCAGATTATATATTTCGTAGTCAACACTTTGTTTCAGATTGATGTATATTTAATTGTGATTCATTTGCCACGGCCGAAAAACAAGGATGGAACTTTTCTCGGAGCGCATTATACTGTTAAATCTAAAAGAAGGAGAAAACATAGTCACCCTTGTCATTGTGTATTGGCTAAACGAAGACGATGAGCAGATGTCTTAGAAGAATTCTTTGAGCTCATTCAAAAGACATTTTACGACTGCCTGGATAAAATTATCCTTCTCGGAGATATCAATGCCAGAGTTGGAAATGACCATGCTAGAGGGAGTGGAGTTGCTGGACGATGTAGAGAAGATAGATTAAATGACAATAGAAAGCGACCCTTTAGATTCTGCATTGAGCAAAACCATGTCATTACGATCAAAAGTTCCTACATCAGCGCATACATACATACACCAGATATGACACAACTAAGAATGAGAAATCCGTCATTAACTATGCCATTTTTGGAAAGAGCTCATATAAGTATGTGCGGGATGCTAGAGTCTGGCGAAGGCCAGAGATTGAAAGTCATCACTACCTGCTGACAATTAAAAGAACAACTGAAAGAGTTGCTCGGTCTAGGCACTGCTCACCATCACACAAGAAACTAAGTAATCGAGCAGGAGAGATAAGGATTAGGGCCTCATAGAGAGCAAGAAGTTAAGACCAGGTATTAGGAGCTTATTGTGACAGCGGTGAGAAACCTAGAAGAACGATCAGATGGCCTAGAAACTCCATGGCTTAAATTTAAGGACATCGTAAAAACAGCTACATCAGAAGCATGTGGTGAACTTCGACTTGAAAAGAAGGAAAAGAGGACACCTTGGTTGACAGAAAAAGTTAGAGAGAAAATAATAGAAAAGCAAAAAAGCATGTAAACAATACTTAGAAGCTATACACACAGCAGGAAAAACAGAAATGTAGAGAATTTGTGATACTCAGAACGGAAGCAAAGAACAAGTGTTACAATCTGGGTTATCTGGATCTTCCGCTGTGAAGCTCAGTTTGGCGGAAAAGGATTCTTTTAATCATTTGTTCTTGATTTTTGCTGATGATCGTACTGATGTTGGAATGCGCGAATGGGGGAAATTACAATTCAATCCAACTTGATTAATTCGATAACAATGTGTGGGTTGTGTCCACAATCTACATATGCAGTTTATTTGCACGAGACGTTCAATACATTCATGGCATCAATCAATTAACATCAAGTTTGTGCAGTCAAATACAGTCTCCTATATATTTTCCTTTATCGTCAAACTGTCTGACTGTTTATACGCGATGCCGTATGTTGGTAATCCAGTAATGAACAGCCATCGATTTGGCTACGTAAATATTCTGACATTTAACTAATAATACTCCCTGTATTATTTCTGTAGCGAAGACTACACATCAAATGGGATGACTTGATCCAGCTTCCTTATATAATCAAGAGCCGACCACCTTGGCTCATAGTTAAAGAAACTCTCTACACGATCTATGTCGGAAGCGAAGTATAGCGCGTCAGACTTGAACAAAGTTCATAATAAGAAGGGTCAATATAGAACGTTACCATGCGGTAGCTTAACAACTAATCACGTCATGTCTAAACCTAGACAACCGTACAAATTCGCGTTCAATAAATTATCGTTAAGCGCAAAGCATCTTATATTTATAGCATCCCAGTACATTAACGCGTAAATTTAAAGTGCTCACAACTGTAGCAGACGACATCACTAAACGTGTCGTAACATTCCCCTGACCGACGGGAGTTAAGAAAAATCTATTGTATAGAATTTTTTTACTCATAACGCGCTTATTTATATCAAAAATTAAAAATTTGTGACATACGGTCCCCCGATGTTTTGAATAAAACAGGGTCGTTGGTCGTCGATATTATCCTAAATGTCACATAATACATGGAAATATTACTAAATTAAAGAAACGTCAAAAGTCAAGAAAGGATACTGAATTATTATCTAATTAACTAAATGTGTGTTAACTAAGTTAAGATGTGGTGAGTTAATCAAAGTCATAATGTATAACTAATTAAATATAATACCGTATGAATGTCATGTGTGTAGACTGTTATTAATTAAAATAATAAAGAATTGTATTAAAATTAACCAAGGCAAAGAACAAACTAAGAACACATGAAAAGGTATACATTAAAGGAAAGAAATAGAAGGAAGTAGTAAGGAATAATATATATGTAAATTATCTATCTCATTTAAAAACTAAATTAAATTAATCTATTCACTAATCAACAATTATACATAGCATTTTATAAACCATTTACGTTAACATGAGTAATTAAAATACATATAATATTAGATAGTTATCCAACTATAGTAATTGTATTACTTATTTGTGTGATAATGTATCTTTTTCAAACTTTTTATTTTTATTTAATCGTATTATGGTATCGAAACCAAAGTGTCAATAATGATAGTAGTCTGTGATTAGTTCATATCTGTAACCAATGTACAGTATAATACGTTAGCTGGAAAAAGTTCATTCAGCTGAAGTTGATCATGAGTGTTCAAACGATCCTGCGGAAATGTACGTATCAATCCATTCATGCCTAAGTTCGATTGCATCTTGATTGTAAACCGCATCACAACGAGTGATAGACGTATGGACACTAACCAAAGTCCATAATCATGTAATGAAGGATCAACGAAATTGACGTATATTGAAAACTCCATACGAATGCTTGAGAGGTAATTTATTACATTATCCATATCACGAATGCTTCTTGTCATGAACTGATTCAGGATTCCGTATGTAATGTGAATAAGAATTGATGTTGGCAATTGTTCAAACGTCTGTAGACAACATATTTTCATTGATAATTATAAGTTGCAGGTCCGTATGACAATGTGTATGGAAGGATATGTTGATCGTTTATCAGCGTTTGTAGTTATGTAAACTTGTGTCATTAATTATCGTCCTTTGATGAAGAAGTATGGCGTGATAAGGATTCTGCCACTACATTCTCCGAAACTGGATTGGATTCAATCGTAAAATGGAAAGTAGATCTTAACGTAGTCATGCAGTATTGATGTTCTTGACTCAAGAACCAGTTTGTTCGTGACGTATATACAATTACGTAGTTAATTAGATTCGTAACATCGTTTCAAATCTGATGTGGAACCGTCATATTTTTAGATCTTGAAATCGTTTCAACCGTAAACTTGGTCCTGAGGTTAACCAAAACTTAAGTCGAAATTGCCTGCATGTGACGAAGGATATAAATTTTAGTAACGTATGTTGACCTCAAAATAGGAGGTTTAACAAAAATTTCCCTAAAAATTTAGTGAACGCGTGTTAGAAATTTCAGTCCACATTAATTCAACAAGCATGCCTTTCCATAAAGAGTAGACGATATACTAGCTCATGCTGCATTGGCTAAGCAAAAGCAGTACAGTCAAAAGAATAACTGTCTATCTTAGGCATGGAAAAAAACGGAAAGACAAAAGGACAAAGTGTCATAGTAGATGAGATATTCTCTATTAGTACTAAAAATTACTAAAGTCTCACCATACCCGTGATTGGGATGTGGCAACAGACGTACCAAATTAAAGTCCGCACTATAATTAAAGGACTTGCCTATTGTTTGCCATGAAGTTACTAGTGGCAACTTGTGTACTACAATAGTGCGAGAATATGCACTTTTCCTAATATAATAAGTTGTATTGTCACTAAAATGTGAGTAATAATGAAGTGAAAGTTTAGGCATATTAGAAAAATCAGTTTCTTTCAATTTCATTGATGTAGTATCATTATTTACCGACGTATCATAATGATGGAACTGAGCATGATACCAGTCAATATGCCAGGCAGTATGTTTAAAATATGTTGTATATGAAAACGTAATAGGCAAAGTGAAAACTTTGTTGACCGGCTTATCGGTTTTAATTTGACCATCAGAGGTACAACCAACATTGACGCTGTTAATTTTATTAGTAAAACTCTTATTACTTTTGATAATATCAACAGTCATATTAAGATCAGTTTTGCTCTGATTATATCGCCAAGATAATGTAGCTTTCAAAGTAGGTAGATGTAAAGAAATATGTGTGTTAGGAAAAGAAAATTCTTCTTCTTGAAATGAGGATAGACCAGCATAATGACAATAGATAAGTAAGTTGTCATCGAGATCATGAAAAGAAAATTGTAAATGTGTAGGAAGAGCATGAAACTCCTGAAACCTATCACTAGCAAGATTAAAGAATGATATTTGATAGCGCTGAGTCATCTCAGATCGTTACATGAAAGTCATAGCCATGTCATTGGTGGATTGATTACTAACTGACACATGATCACAGTTATGAGCAAAGGACATGGTCATGAAAAGAAAAATGACCAGTAAGACCATAAATAAAATGTGAAGGCCACGTTGGTAGTTAACAGTACTTAGTTGTCTAATACCATGACAACATGTCATGTACACTGTTAAAAATAAACCAGTGATGAAAGAAAAAATAGCAAAGAAAAAAATTGTAGGATGAGTCGTAGTATTAACATTGATGGAAGTATTTAAAGGTACATCAGAAGATGTGGTAACAACATTGTCAAGTTTATTGACAATTGCTGTACGTTTAGTTTTCGTACCATCAAAGAAGTATAAATCAGATATGTATCTGTGTATTGGTACATCATAAGATGTAAGCACAACAGTGTCTACCTGAGGGACAGTTGATGTGCATGTAGTGTTAATGTCACTACTACTTGGTATATCAAACCTGATATCACCATTATTATTATTTCGTTGGAGAGTCTCATCATTCTCCTCATCACTTTCTGGAATGGTACTAAGACCAAAATTAGAAAATACTGTGCCACCTGCGGCTAATTTGCTGGCACGCAATCGAGCCATAGCAATGACCGAGTTAATAGTGCAATAGTGTCGACGTTCCCAATCCTCAATTTCCTTTGGAGAGCAATCCTTGCTACCATGGATGCGTTCCAACATAAGATCAGCGACTGGATTTTGCAACATGCAAACCTTGACATTACCTGTAAAAAACGGTGTGTTAATATTTATTATGGCAGTGGGGTAGTACTCGACAGTCCCACCAAAAGTAATGCATTTAACCAATTCATTAGTGGAGCAACTAGGATGACTAATGATTGCCTAATGCCGATGGTAGTTGACCCGGAATTTCTGAACACGGATACCACTGTCCTATTGAACAATCCTCTATCGAAGATCAAGGTGCCGGTACCGTCGTTTGCAGCAAGACTAACTGCCGGGATAGGATTTACACACTTTAACACAGTTGGGATGTCTTTCTGCAAAACAGTTAAGCATTTTTGGCAACGATTTGCCACATCAACATCAACTGTACAACAAGAAGATGAATGAACCAACTTGGTATTGTCTTGATTACTTGAGGGTGTACTGCTAGTCAGTGCAGCCCCTGCGCTATGCTCAAACCGTTGAGGTCCACGTGAATGAGACTGTTGTTATTGACGATCACAAGAATTATTTAGTTGTCTACCATTATAACTGTTGTTTCTGGATCTATAATTTTGATTATTATTATTCCAGTTATTGTTATTTCTGTATTGAGGTGACTGATGTCTGAATTGCTGTCTACCTCGGTTGAAACTATCATTCTTGTTGTAATTATTTTGTTTATAATATTTATGGTCATTATATCTCCTATGGGTAAAATTTCTATCAAGGCTTTGAGCTCTTGATCTATTATTACCATGCCATATAGCAGCAGAAGCTACTGGTAAAGTTTCTTTCAAGTGATAATTAGATATACAAACATCAAGGTGTGCAGCACAATAATTGACTGCCATTTCTTCCAATGCAGACATAGTGAGTGGTTTGCGTTCCTGTAGAACTGACAAGAATGGTGTGCTGACGGAGGATAGAACTTTATCCCTAAGTAATAAATCAACTAGTTTATCATAAGATTTATCCACTCCAGCGAGTTCAAGCCATATATTTAAAGTAATGCGTACATTAGCAATAAAACCCGCGAAATCTTTGCTTGAATCTGGTAGAATATTTTTAAACTTCATTCTATACCCTTCTTCATCTAAGTGAAATCGTCTTAATAATAATGATTTCACAGCATCATAATTATTGATAATTGCTGGATCCATATTCTTTAAAGCATTTAATAGTTCACCATCCAAAAATTCACTAAGTTTTAAAACCCATGAGGATTTATCCATTTTGTTTGTCTTACATATATCTTCAAACCTTAACAGGTACGATGATAAATTGTCAAAATTTTGTTTGAAAGTTGGTAGTTTAAACACGTAAGTGCCTCTAGGCTGGTTGAATGACGAAGTATTATGCGAATCATCATTATTGCTTTTTGCAGCCACTTGTGCTCTCAATTTTAATTCATCCAAACGCATCTGTATTAACTATTTTTCTTGTTTCATTCTATTTTCTTTATCAATACGTTTCATTTCATCTCTTTCCACCTGGTCTTTTCTCCTTTTCTCTTCTTTGGCTTCTCGTTCTGTTTCTTCTTGGTTTGCAATTGCTTTTTGTTCCTCTAATTCTCGTTTTCTATCTGCCTCTTCTTGCTTCAATTCTGCCTTCCTCCTCTCTTCTTTGGCTTCCGCCTTGGCTAGTTCCGCCACTGCATAATCACGAAGTGCTTCTCCGTTTAAAGCAAATTCTTTACCAATTTTAACAAAATATTCCAAAGTCGCCATGTTAAATAATTAAAGTACCCACCTATTCAATATTTATACATACATATGCAATATTAATAACCAAAAAGGTATTGTGACTCCCTATAGTCAATCAAGTTCCTATCATATGCTTTACAATTACTTGTAAGTTCAAATATTATTTTTACTTAATATTTTATATCACTATGCCTTGCTAAGGCTAAGCAACTAGTGGTTACATGACCTACTAGTGTAAAATGCTGAAAATATTTCAGGCATCAAATATTTTCATTTAAATAACTCTAAATATTATATTCTTATTATTAAAGGATCATATTATAATCTTATTAATGTTAATGAAGAAGTACAACATATACAATAAACAGAAGAATCACAAAATACAATTTTACACCACAATTTCGAATTACCAACATTAAAACGATGTGAAGAACTGAATAAACATTACGGAAGTGACGAAGTATACTGAAATTTAAAATTGGTCAGAGCACAAAGAATCTAAAAAAAAATTTCACACAACATGGACTCTCTACATATGACGTCACAATATTACGTGTAAAACTGAAAGATAGCAAGTTTCGGCTTCACGGACATTTGACAAACAGCAGACAACAATTAATTAAAATAAAACTAAGGACAATAATAATACACCATGCATATACATAACTTCACAGCTAAACAGATAATGTTGACTTAATTCGAGAACGAACAAAGTATGCCATGAACTTTGTCAATGGATTTCTCGTCGGTCGAAGATAGTCAACTGCCTTAAAAGAACTACTTCAAATATCCGAGGTCATCCGAAGAAACATAACGGATATTTGAAGTTCCCTTGCCAACCTCCCGCTGATATGAACAATATATATTAATACATAACTTTACAACGTACATAGACATACGTAAGCAGATAGACATGCCTGCAATTAATAAAATGGACTGGAATTGACCTAAAACCACAAACGGGCAAACGGGTACTTAGCTTTCGTGAATAAGTACTATCATCCGTACAGTACTGGCATGCACCGTTGTACTAAGTTGATGGCCTGCAAGGTCGTTCATGATTTGATGGAAGTGCTTCTTGATTTACTACTTTGATAGTTCGAGTTGACATTTGTTGACATTGTTGAATGAAATTTCAAACGGCCCACACGATTGATCTTGGAAAGGTCATGACGTCATAGTCCATTCTGATGCGTTTTCGTAGTGCGTTGAATTGTTATCTGTAGTTGTCACGCATAGGGAAAATCCGAAGGTTGCTGATTATTAAAAACTTCATTCTGTAATATCGTTCGTGTTATGTCTTAGAAAAAAACGATCCCCACGCTGTAAGCCACCACTGTTACAATCTGGGTTATCTGGATCTTCCGCTGTGAAGCTCGGTTTGGCGGAAAAGGATTCTTTTAATCATTTGTTCTTGATTTTTGCTGATGATCGTACTGATGTTGGAATGCGCGAATGGGGGAAATTACAATTCAATCCAACTTGATTAATTCGATAACAATGTGTGGGTTGAGTACACAATCTACATATACAGTTTATTTGCACGAGACGTTCAATACATTCATGGCATCAATCAATTAACATCAAGTTTGTGCAGTCCAATACAATCTCCTATATATTTTCCTTTATCGTCAAACGGTCTGACTGTTTACGCGCGATGCCGTATGTCGGTAATCCGGTAATGAACAGCCATCGATTTGGCTACGTAAATATTCTGACATTTAACTAATAATACTCCCTGTATTATTTCTGTAGCGAAGACTACACATCAAATGGGATGACTTGATCCAGCTTCCTTATATAATCAAGAGCCGACCACCTTGGCTCATAGTTAAAGAAACTCTCTACACGATCTATGTCGGGAGCGAAGTATAGCGCGTCCGACTTGAACAAAGTTCATAATAAGAAGGGTCAATATAGAACGTTACCATGCGGTAGCTTAACAACTAATCACGTCATGTCTAAACCTAGACAATCGTACAAATTCGCGTTCAATAAATTATCTTTAAGCGCAAAACATCTTATATTTATAGCATCCCAATACATTAACGCGTAAATTTAAAGTGCTCACAACTGTAGCAGACGACATCACTAAACGTGTCGTATGTACGTAACAACAAGGGGCTAGCAGCTAAACAGAAATCCTGGGAAGAATTTGGAGAAGAAGCTAGAAATAAATGCTCAAAAAAACCAGAAATTGAAGGAAAACCCGTGCCATCTTAAATTTATAAGAGACAAAGAATGCTTACCACCCAAACGAAAGTGATGAAAAGATGGACAGAGTATTTCTAAGAGCGCGTTGGCTGTGCGCAAGGTAAAGCCTCAGAAATGATAACCACTATGAGAGAAGAGAAAATCAATGGTGATGAAGATGGCATTAAGATGGAAGAACCGGGGGCAGCACTGGAAAAAATCAAGATGGGCAAAGCAGCAGGATATGATGGTATAACGCCACAAACGGTTAATTGCATGGGAGCAGCAGGTGACCTATTATTCCTGAGGGTCCTACAGGCTGCCATACGAAAGAATAGGGAGACAACCGTACCATGCGGAAATCATAGAGGCACTCCCTGCATAGTGTCCGTGGTAAAATTTACCCTAGATTACTGGAGCAGAGACTCGCCTGGCTGAGCCACTTATGGATGAGGTCCAGTGTGGCTTCCGAGTAAACCGAAGTACTCAGAGGCTTATCTTAGTGAAATGAGTGAAAATGCTCTTGAGTATAAAGGTGATGCATCCTTGTTTCTTAGATCTGGAGAAGGCATTTCTAAATGTCCCGTGGAGCAAACTTTGGGACTGCTTGGCAAGGAAGAACATCCCAGCTACACAGAGCGTCTTCAAAACATGTAGAAACTATGTCAAGACGGCAAACCATAAGTCGGAACAGTTCAGTCCGACCACTGGTGTAAGACTGGGTGATAATCTGTCACCTTATCTTTTCGTACTCCTCATGGATGATGTCATTAAAGCATGTAAGGAAATTATCAAAAAGTATTCAGTGGGGTGCTGGAATATGACACCAGCCTGTATTTCAGAGCCGTAACTGCTAACTCAGAGGCACGTCTTCAATCCAACTTGCAAGTCTGGAAGCAAGAACTGGAGAAGAAAGGGATGATTATCAGCAGCTCCAAAACAAAAACCATGGTGATCTCAAAAGAAGTAAAAAAGCATTCGATTATGATGGCAGAACAGATCCTGGAACAGGCCAACCACTTTAATTACCATGGAGCTATGATAGACTGAAGGGAGGCATCAAGAAGAGTTGGCTACCCGAAGAGAGGCAGCTGGGAGACTTTTTTAGACAATAAACCGAGGATTCCTCAGCAAAAGAGACATAGGCAAAAGGACAAAGATGGCTGTATACTGCTCTACCTATGTCCCAGTCTTGACATGTGGAAGCGAGTCATGGACAATGAGTACAACCCACAGACGTCATTTCCAAACTTCATCTTGAAAATAAGAAAATAAGAAGGTGGTTGAAGTAACAAGAAGAGATATGATCCGCAACAAAACGACACAGCAAGGCCTCAAAACCCAGCCCCTGCCGACCCGAGTGGTATAGTCACAACTACGATCAGGAGATACAAGATTTACATGACATTCGATTTTTTATTTCTCTCAGTCTCAGGTAATAGTTACTGATAAAGACTTCTTATTGTCTCGTAACTGGGTATATATCAGATCACGTTGTAAAGATGTACTGGGACTGAATAGTCAACTCAAACAACCGAGCACAGTGTCAGGTGTACAGGTCATGTTGCTCCAAACGTCTTGAGGACTCGACAAGGATGTAATGTGTATCATGAGTGGTAGAGTGACTGTTAATACGCGAATGTGTGAACTGTTCTGTAAAGTTGACTGGAAGTACAAATACTCACTCATACGTATCGGAAGTTAAGGATACATACTACTGTGAACGTTTCAACAGTTTAATGGGACGCACACACTTGACAGAACGGGTACAGTTGCAGGACCACAGTTCGACATCAATAGCATATTGTTGACCCACGGTGTACAATAATAAATTGGCATTCATGTTGAGGAAAATCACAATGGAACATCAGTATACAAACGTTCAGAGTTCCATATCTCATATAAATATTCATCAGGCCTTACTGACTGATCATGTCAGTTAATATATAATGTTTAACAAATCTTCATCAGGCCTTACTGACTAGTCATGTCAGTTAATCAATAATGTTTACGCTGACTCCTGGACAGAACCTTTGTTAGCATAAGTGTAGCTTGCACTCTAGCGGAGATTTCTTTAAATAGCATTCAGCAAATATCTTCTGAGCGAATGTTAAATCACCCATAATAGATTTTCCTTTCATAAGTGTGATCTCTGATCATCATCGGATAATAAGGGCATCCCTGTTCTCTGGTAAATGATCAACAATACATAGCATTCCAAAATGGCTTCTAGTCTTGTAAACATCGCTCACCATAACGATGTACGACAAAGCTCCAATAAAGATTCAATTTATGAATATCAAAGTTTCCACAAGCATCAGCATAATCTGTCCTCATAATTGCTGTATAGAAACATAATCGGTGCTGCTAGATAATATGTCGTTCTGACATATTGACATAGGTAGATTCATGTAAACGTCTGCCCATCTTAAGCCTAGGAATGAACGAAGTCAGCAAAAGTACGTTTACCTTAGCATAAGAATACACTAGCAAGCACAAAAACGCTCTTCTCCTCGCGTTATGGAATGAACACTAGGGAACTCATGGATTTAACCATCACAGAAGAAAATATCTTCGTTCCCATCATCAAAAGAGATCACAAACTCTGGGCAGGGCTAAGACATGACTTCCCGCCATAGGCTTCATCACCGAAGAACTCTCTAACCTATCTTCATCCGCCGAAAAGCACCTGACCCCAAAAGTAGAGTACAAGAAAAATAGTTCCACCTAAACATACTAAGATATCAAGAAATAAGACATACTCGTCCTACATAGACAAGAACTACACATAGATTCGGGCCATAGACATTCTGAAGCAAGAACAATCTATTCCTAACCAAACACAGAATAGATTAAAGTAAGTCTAAATTCCTCCGCCGAGTTTGACTTTCAGAAACGATACAAGGAGCGATAACTCACAGAATGAATACCCATCGCCTAATCTAAGTTCTGTCCCTTTATACCAAAAAACATGCATTCAAAGATAAATATATTTTTATCAGACAAATAAATACATTTTCCATTTGTATGCGTAATCCGTGCCATCAAAGAATATGTGCGCAACAGATTACCACACCCCCCGGGAAAAAAATCGAAATCATTTTTTTGTCCATCTGAGAGCAACATATAATAGGCTCCCAACGCATAAATACTGCGCAGATGAGAAATATCTTGAATTATTTGAGCCAGATTAATGCAAAGAAATATAAATCTCTCAGAGAAAGCATTTCTCTTAAGCATAAATGTTTCCAGGGAGGTGTCACCCACGCATACTACTATACTTGCAATGACACAATGCATATAACAATTTCAGTTTAAGCATTCTAAGTACATGATTGACAAAAAGAAAAATCATCAATGAGTACCGGTGAATATATATGTATCAATGAACGTAGTATCATTACGAATTATAATGTGTATCTATCTTGATATAGAAAAGAAAAATCTGTTGTCGAATTGGAAGTGTTACGAAGTCCAAGACTCAACAGTTAAGTGGAATCATGTGGGCATCTCGACAGAATGTCTGCCATCACATTATCTGATCCACGGATAGCTCGTACCGAAAAATGAAAAGGTTGAAGAGCAATTGCATATCGAGTAGACCTTAGAACTCTTCAAATTTTTACTCTGTATAGCCGTAAGAGCTTTCTGATCGGTTTCTACTATGAAATGTGCGCCTAGAAGAAATCTTTGTAATTTGAGAATTGACCTTACCATAGCCAATAGTTCACGGTCTAAGACCGAATAATTCCTCTCTGCAGCATTAAGCTTTCTGGAAATATACATTACAGGATGCAGAGTTCCAGAGTACTCTTGCATTAGTGCCGCTCCAATCCCAGTGGATGAAGCGTCCCTACGAAGAACAAATGTCTTATCTTTAGTAGGTAACACTAAAATAGGTGCAGTAGAAAACATAGTTTGATCTTATCCAAAGAGGATTGACATTCTTGAGTCCAATGGACTATATTAGGAGACCCTTTCTTTAGCAAGGAAGAAAGAGGTGCCATGATCGAGGACAGATTCGGAATGAATCGTCCATAAAATTGTATGAGACCTAAGAGACTTCGCACTTGCTTTTTAGTCTTAGGAATAGAAATGTTAAGTATTTTACTTGTATTATGGTTGATGCGTGATGCCATATGATGATGGATGGCATCCGCATGTCTGGTTTTGTGTAGTGTGTAGATGTGTTCAGTCAAAACAATGTTCATGCAACAATAACAGGGCAATCCACATAGGACGTCAGTAAACTCACGACGTATAAAGTCAATGAGTCTTGAAACAGCCGTTGACGTTTTTCTTCATTATTTATTGTGGACGCCACAGTGACAAAATGGTTACGCAAATGTGTAGGCACATCAAACAGTCATTATCACAGCAACATTCAATACAGCAATAAACGGTAGACAGCATTACAATGATGAGTCAGATGCATGTTATATTTCAAAGTGCTGTAAATGTAGTCAGGTGAACAACTCCATCCTTTTCTATAACAGCCAGGAGATAACCAGATGTATGAGATCAGTTCACTCTCCTTAGTTTGACTTCAGCAAGACAGACACGTCTGCCGAAGTATAAATAATGTCCTCAAAAATATCCTCTAGATAATAAAGGTTTTCTAAACCTAGTTCATTTAACAAAGTAGCAAGTAATGGTCCTTGGTACCTGCATCAACCGATGCAGTACAATGCAGCGACATGTGAGCTGGGAAAAAACATCTCGTGACGACGACTTTCGCAGACAGGCTATGAATCGAAATCGCTCACGACCCAAAATCAATAGAGTTAATGAAAAAGTCAATTTACCTTGCTTTCATGAAATACACAGAAATATCACGCCTCCCGACATGTGGGAAAACACTAGAGGTATTATCTCGAATAAACGAAATATCCATAAGAGGACTACACATCCCTGACAGAACAAAAAAAAGCGGAGATCCCCTCTTCAACGAGGCATCTCTTTCGCCATTCCAAATCGCTCACTCCCACTAGTGGTGGGCGGAAACCGATCGACCAAACAACAAGACAAGTCATGCGCAGTCCAGCGCAAAAATGACCACAGCTCAAAAGTTAACTGCATTCGATACCAACGCGAGAAGACAAATGCTTACCGAGAAAAGTGACTATAAATTTCAAGCAGTTGTTGCCCTTGCGTTATAAAACAGATATTGAAATAAAACGATGTTGCGAGAATTTATCACGCAACATATCACCACCTCCTCCCGATAAAAAAAAAATGTGGAACATATTTTTTTTTCAATATCAAAGAGCAAGCGATAAGCGGCTCAAAACGCACGAATTATGCGCTGATAATTAATTAAATTGCCAAACAATAGGCTAATTATAGAGTGTCTGGTGAGGATATACCTCAACAGAAAAATAAATATGTCTCAAAAAATATTCACATCGGGGAGGTGTCACCAACACACATCACGTTAGCATGTAAACACAATATACGTATGCAAGTTACTATAATCATCATTAAACAGCATACTCTAATATTGTCTTTAAAAATGGATGTACAAATCTGATAGGAAAATTTAAATAGTACATTCTTTGACATGTAATGACATAAGTACATAGTAAAGTTAAACTACATGACGATCCAGGACATATGCTCTGGTATTCCGAGGGTAAGTACACAATCTAGAACTCGTAAGGTAAGTCCTCAGCTCAACAATGACATTCTGAGAAAGTACAAGCAATATAATGCTAATTAATAACTAATATGCTTCATAAGGTACAATACATTATTAATAATTGTGGCTGTTTAGTAAACTAACGGCCCTTATATTAACTACTCAGTCCTCCTCTATCATCTTAAAAAACGAACAGAAGAAGATGACAACAAAGCACGATAGTGTGTACATATAAAGTAAGTACAGATGTGCTAATCTATTGTAGAAATATAGGTGTGTTATGACTCTGTAATATATAGAAATATAGGACAGAAGTATTAGTTGGAGTCATGTGGGCATCTAGACAAAATGTCAGCCATCACATTATCCGCACCACGGATAGCTCGTACCGTGAAGTGAAAAGGTTGAAGAGCTATAGCATATCGAGTGGATCTCGAACTCTTCAAATTCTTAGTCTGAATAGCTGTAAGAGCTTTCTGATCAGTCTCTAGAATGAAATGTGCGCCCAGGAGGAATCTTTGTAGCTTTAGAATTGACCAAACCATCGCTAACAACTCACGGTCTAAAACCGAGTAGTTCCTCTCTGCCGCATTTAGTTTTCTAGAAATGTACATAACAGGATGCAGAGTATTTGCATATTCTTGCATCAGTGCTGCTCCAATCCCAGTGGATGAAGCATCACTCCGAAGAACAAAAGTCCTATCAAGAGTAGGTAATCTTAAGATGGGAGGAGAAGAAAATATATTCTTGATTTGGTCTAGTGAAGATTGGCATTCTTCAGACCAACGGACCAGATTAGGCGAACCTTTCTTCAACAATGTTGAGAGAGGTGCCATGATCGAAGATAAATTTGGAATAAATCTCCCATAAAATTGAATTAAACCTAAGAGACTCCTAACTTGTTTCTTCGTTTTAGGAACAGAGATGTTCAGTATTTTGGAAGTATTGTGGTCTTCTGTCTTCAAGAGACCATGACCAACACGATGACCCAGGAAAGAGATTTCACCAAAACCAACAAAAGCTTTAGAAGGTTTTGCTGTCAAATTATTCTCACGTAGAGTGGACAGTAAGTCATATAACCCTAAATAGTGATCTTCCCAGGTATCACTGAAGAGACAGATGTCATCTAAGTATGCGATGACATCCGAACGATGTGACAGAATTCGACGCATCATGCGAACGAAAGTGGCAGGGGCGTTCATGAGACCAAAAGGCATAACATTCCATTGAAATAGACCCCTAGGTGTAGAAAAAGCAGTAAGAGGTTTGGCATGCTCTGCTAAAGGCACTTGCCAATAACCTTTAGACAAGTCAAGTTTAGTGAAGAATCTAGAATTAGAAAGTCTAATCAGTAGATCTTCTAACAAAGGCATCGGTTCAGCGTCGAACTTTGTGACCTGATTCAATTTGCGATAATCAACGCAAATTCGTATGTTCTTATCCTTCTTCCGGACAATAACCATGGAAGAAGAATATGGTGAAGTCGATGGTTCAATTATATTTAATTGAATCATTTCATCCAATTCCTTTTCCACTTGCGACTGAAAGTGTATAGGAATAGGATACGGCCTAACCCTAATTGGATTATTGTCGGTAAGAATTATGTCATGTTCTATGACATCTGTGTGTCCAGGAATGTCAGTGAGAACATCCTGAAATGTTTGTAACATCGACGAGACTTGTCGATGTTCGTCACCAGAAAGATTAGGAGAAACAGAAACGTTTTTCCAAGATTCCGTGGAATGTAATGGAACCACTGGAAGGGGAAGGTTGACATCAGAGAAGGTAGCTTCCTCATCCTGAATGACAGACAGGGATGAATAATGACCGTGAGGTGCAGGAGCATCATCCGTTGCCTGGAAAATAGGCAGCAAATAGTCCGGACGTTCGTGAAATTCCGAAAGCATGTTTATGTGGAAAGTTTTATGCTTTCCATCAATATCGACCACATAGTCAACATCGGAAATCCGAGAGACTATTGCATACGGACCTTTCCATGCAATAAGAAGTCTATTTTCCCTACTGGGGAGTAGGACGAATGCTTTGTCACCTGGACAAAGTTGTCGTAGACATCTATTCTTGTTAGCAAACTGCCTTGCCTTCTCTTTAGCAATTTCTGATGAAGCAGTTGCTAGCTTACATGCCTCAATGATCTTTTGTCTAAGAGCAATGACATACTCATATGAGGATTGAGTTTCATCGCTAATATCATCGGCAGTGATGAGATCGTGTAATAAAGACATAGGGCCGCGTGGACGCGCGCCAAAGACAAGTTCGAAGGGAGAAAATCCTGTGTGTTCATTAGGGACTTCTCTATAGGCAAAGAGAGCCGCGGGTAAAACCCTGTCCCAATCTTGAGGATGATCTTCAGTTATCTTACCAAGCAAAGTCTTGAGCGTTCTATTCAGACGCTCAACTAACCCATTAGACATAGGATGGTAGATACTACTGAGAGATCGTTCAATATGTAAGGTAGACATTACCTGTGACATAGTGTCAGATATGAGTTGAGTGCCATGGTCTGACAATATTTCTCTGGGGAACCCCAAGCGAGAAAATATCAACCAAAGAGCATCTGCGATATCTGTAGTAGATATGCTCTTAAGAGGAATAGCCTCTGGCCAACGTGTGCACATATCGACACATGTAAGGATAAACTGATGTCCTCTGGCCGACTTGACCTTAAAAGGGCCAATAATATCTATGGCCATTTTCTGAAACGGCCGAATAGGAATGTCAGCAGCCTGGATAGGCGCAGCATGTCGTGGTCCTCTAGATTTGACCTCCTGACATACCTTGCATGATCGGCAGTAAATACGAATGTCCTTATTGACAAAAGGCCAAAAGAAAGCCGCAAGGACTCTCGACTTCGTACGGGCAAAACCCATATGTCCAGCACATTGCGAGTCATGAGCATGTTGTAATATTTGGACTCTCATGCTCTTGGGAACAAGAATTTGCGAATGTGCCGACGTAGTCGAATCTTGTACCATACGTACAAGTACGCCGTTTCTCATTGCAATCCAAGATTTTCTATTTGTATCCTGATTCGGATCACCTTTCTTCGCAAGAACGAAGAATTTTTTTAAAGAAGGATCTTCTTCTTGCAATTTTATGAAAGAGTCACGAGTGATTACTAAGTGACTATCTTGGCTATCAACTTCATTATCACTATTCAGTGAAGTTTCGGGTGTTTGTAGAGCTTGTGCTCTTGTAACTACTGCATTTGTAGCTTGCATGTTATTATCTTCCCAAGCAGCAATCTGCTGTGGGGTACACTCCCTAACTCCGTGAATACGACCAATAATAAGGTCCGCAATAGGATTAGGTAAGAGACAAGCATGCACATCTCCAGTAAAGAAAGGAGTGGCAATGCGAATTACAGCAGTAGGATATTTTTCTAGAGTGCCGCCAAATGTGACACATTTAATAACCCTTCCTGTAGCACAAGATGGATCTACAAGCGATTGTCTAACACCAATAGTGGTGCATCCGGAATCGAAAAGTAGTGAGACCGGAGTATCATTAACAAGACCCTTATGTAGAATTAAAGAACCCCTCCCGTCATGCGCAACAGCAGCAGGAAGAGCGGGAAGTGGGTGACCACAACTCAAAGTAGTTATGGTACCCGGTTCGAATAAAGTACTGCATTGGGGGCATTTGTTTGCTCTCTCAAAGTCAAAAGCAGAACTAGTGACAGCGTCAAAGTTTTTACTATCAACAACATGATTACAGGCTCCCTCAGTTTCCTGTTGTACAGCATTAGCCTGCTGATATCTCTTTTTTTTGTGTTGAGATCTACCCCGACTATTATTACCTCTGAATTTATCAGAGTTATTATTATCTCTGCAGTTATTATTGTCTCTATTGTAATTGTTATCCTGGTTCGAATTCCAGTTTCCACGATTACTATCATGTTCACATTGATGCGAACATCTATTTGTTTGGTTCTGAGGTCTTCGGCAGGAATAACCTCTATTACCATATCCTCTTTTGAAATGCTTATAATTATTAGGGTGATAGTAACGACCACTATCAGGTTGTCTCCAATTCTTCGAAGAAGAATCACCATGAAATTGGTTTCCATGATTTTGACAGAAATTACCGCTGCTCTTTCTATCAAAATTTTGTTGGGATCTACGAGCAAAGTTTTGACCATACGGAGCTGCCGAAGCAACTGGTAAACCTTCTTTCACCTTAGAGTTACCCATGGTTATGTGTGGGTGTGCAGTTACGTATTGGCAACAGAAATCTTCCATTTCTTTTATTGTTTTAGGTTTACGTTCATGAAGGAAAGCAAGGAAAGACTCATTGACAGACGACATGACTTTGTCTCTAAGTATTAAGTCCATAAGTCCTTCATAAGTTTTTTCCGTCTTAGATAGTTCAACCCATCGTGAGAAAGTAATGCGTATTCTTGCAATAAACTCGGAGAATTCAACTCCATTTTCAGGTAACATGTTTTTAAATTGTAGACGATAGCCGTCTTCGTTAAGCTGATATTTCTTTAACAAAGCGGCCCTGACAACCTCATAATTGTTCTTGTCAGGTTCATCCACCATATTTAATATACTTAGAGCTTTACCTGTCAGTATCCCTGATAACTGATAAACATATTTTGCTTTGTCTATGTTATGAGCTGTACATGCTTGTTCAAATCTGTCCAGATAGAACATTATGTCATCACTGGAAGGACTAAATGTTGGTAACTTAATCTTAAAAGTATCATTATTAGCCTTACCAGAAGATGAACCCTTGTTTGAATCATTACCATTACTCATGCTCGTCAATTTCAATTTCTCCAACTCTAAAGCTAAGAGTTTTTCTTCATGTTCCATTTTTGCTTTCCTCTCATCAGACTCTCTTTGTAACTTCCTTTCTTCAGCTTGAGCCTGCATTTGAAGTCTTTCATTTTCAGCTTCTTTTTCAAGTCTTTTATTTTCAGCTTCTTTTTCAAGTCTTTTATTTTCAGCTTCTTTTTCAAGTCTTTTATTTTCAGCCTCTTTTTGAAGTCTTTCAGCTTCTAGCTGTAGCTGGAGTTTTCTCTCCTCAGCTTCTGATTCCCTTTTTTGTTTTTCCATTTCCATTTGGAATCTCTTTTCATCCACCTGCATCTGCAGTTTCTTTTGTTCAGCTTCCATATGCAGTTTCTTTTGTTCAGCTTCCATTGCTTTATCATATCGAGCAGTTGCAAATTCTTCTAACTTATCACCAGTCTTCCCAAGCAATTTACCCTGCTCAATAAAGTGCTCAAATGTAGACATGTTGTCTAACATATGAGTCCAAAACCTGAAATAATTAACTAATTTATTTCAAACCTAAGTGTAACAAGTCTTAATTAAGCACTTGTATATTCACATCACATTATATTATCCCAGTCTCTGTGGGAAACAAGTCTCCAATCAAAGAACTTGTATATGAAATATCAGCACTCAATTCTTGATCATAAGTGCACTTCTCATTCAATAGTGCACGACACTATTCATCATTCATTTATCATCAGTGTAGTAGTAACAGTGCATTAGCATAGCCCATTAACTAATTACTATAACTGTAAACAATGACTATGTAAACACATGCAGAATGTAAACATTGAAAATGTAAACAATACAAACAATGTAAACAATAACAATGTAAACAATAACAAAGATCAGCAACAATACAAAAACTTTCGCAGAAATCAACTAAAAATAAAGCAGAAATTAATGAAATATCACAAAAAATGTGACGATATCTGCGATAGAATTAAACAAAATACATGACACCACAGTGTATAAACAAAAATGTTGTATGAAACTAAATTATAGACAAGAGTAGGCTAACAAATACAAACAAATCAAAACAAAACTAAAGAATGCGAAATAATAACGAAAACAATATTAAAACATGTCATCACAGCTAACATAAATAGCAACAGAAGTCGCTTAGCAAATTCCAGTATCGGAAATTTGCAAACCCTACAGAAAACGCTCACAATAGACGACCTCTATGACGTGGCATAATCTAACGGAGACACCACCCAACCGAGAACCCGCTGAAATATAAACATATAAATATACAAATAACATATAGACATATAACATATAGAATGAGATGATACACAGAAGACTCAGCAGAAGTATAAGGGCACAGTTTACATACAAACAGGCCACTTAACTTATAGGCTTCCAATCGTAGAACAGCAGAAAAACGGATGTCAATCAACGTCCTAAAGAGCGAAGCTCCAACGATGATGGCACATCTGAACTGCTTCCACTGCTAACACGATGGTACAAGAGCTTCTGAAATACTGTGTGTTGAGTTGTTTCGGCACTTGACCTTCTAATCCAAAAGTAAGTTGATGGAAATCGGTACTTGGCCTTCTTCAGAAAACAACCCGTTTCAACCGGCACTTGACCTTCTCAAAAAACGACAGCACTGGAACCTTGACAGCAGCAACTTGCTTGACTTGCGTAAAAGATAACAGCAGTCCGAGTTATCCGGCAACATGTAACAACGCCGGGTACTGTCAAATTCTTGTTTCCGTCAAAAAGTTGAAATTTTGACTTTTACCGGGCAACGCCGAGTACTTTGAAAATTTTGAAGATGTTGACTGTATTGAAGAATGTTAATTTCTTGAAGGATGCTGATGAATTCTTGTTGAAAATGAAGTGGGTAAGGGACCCCGTGTTTGCTAGTACCAGAATCAAACCAGCTTATGGCCACCAAATGATGCGTGATGCCATATGATGATGGATGGCATCCGCATGTCTGGTTTTGTGTAGTGTGTAGATGTGTTCAGTCAAAACAATGTTCATGCAACAATAACAGGGCAATCCACATAGGACGTCAGTAAACTCACGACGTATAAAGTCAATGAGTCTTGAAACAGCCGTTGACGTTTTTCTTCATTATTTATTGTGGACGCCACAGTGACAAAATGGTTACGCAAATGTGTAGGCACATCAAACAGTCATTATCACAGCAACATTCAATACAGCAATAAACGGTAGACAGCATTACAATGATGAGTCAGATGCATGTTATATTTCAAAGTGCTGTAAATGTAGTCAGGTGAACAACTCCATCCTTTCTATAACAGCCAGGAGATAACCAGATGTATGAGATCAGTTCACTCTCCTTAGTTTGACTTCAGCAAGACAGACACGTCTGCCGAAGTATAAATAATGTCCTCAAAAATATCCTCTAGATAATAAAGGTTTTCTAAACCTAGTTCATTTAACAAAGTAGCAAGTAATGGTCCTTGGTACCTGCATCAACCGATGCAGTACAATGCAGCGACATGTGAGCTGGGAAAAAACATCTCGTGACGACGACTTTCGCAGACAGGCTATGAATCGAAATCGCTCACGACCCAAAATCGATAGAGTTAATGAAAGAGTCAATTTACCTTGCTTTCATGAAATACACAGAAATATCACGCCTCCCGACATGTGGGAAAACACTAGAGGTATTATCTCGACTAAACGAAATATCCATAAGAGGACTACACATCCCTGACAGAACAAAAAAAGCGGAGATCCCCTCTTCAACGAGGCATCTCTTTCGCCATTCCAAATCGCTCACTCCCACTAGTGGTGGGCGGAAACCGATCGACCAAACAACAAGACAAGTCATGCGCAGTCCAGCGCAAAAATGACCACAGCTCAAAAGTTAACTGCATTCGATACTAACGCGAGAAGACAAATGCTTACCGAGAAAAGTGACTATAGATTTCAAGCAGTTGTTGCCCTTGCGTTATAAAACAGATATTGAAATAAAACGATGTTGCGAGAATTTATCACGCAACAATGGTCCTCTGTCTTTAGGAAACCATGACCCACTCGATGACCTAAGAAAGAAATTTCGCTAAAACCAATGCAGGCTTTAGAGGGTTTCGCTGTCAGGTTATACTCGCGTAGAGTAGATAGTAATTCAACTAAACCTGAATAGTGATCTTCCCAAGTATCGCTGAAAAGACAGATGTCGTCTAGATACGCGATGACATCTGACCGATGAGATAGAATTCGACGCATCATGCGTACGAATGTAGCTGGTGCGTTCATAAGGCCGAAAGGCATGAAATTCTATTGAAAAAGGCCTCTAGGTGTAGAAAAAGCCGTAAAATGTTTGGCGCGTTCAGATAAAGGAACTTGCCAATATCCTTTAGACAAATCTAGTTTATTGAAAAAATGAGATTTAGAAAGCCTAGTAAGTAGCTCTTCTAGTAAAGGCATAGGTTCAGCATCAAACTTAGTGACTTGATTCAATTTGCGATAGTCAACGCAAAGACGTATGTTATTGTCTTTTTTCCGGACAATAACCATCGGCGAAGAATACGCAGAAGCGGATGGTTCAATTATTTTTAAATCTATCATCTCATCCAACTCCTTCTCAACCTGTGCTTGAAAATGTATAGGAATAGGATAAGGTCTGACTCTAATAGGATTATGGTCAGTTAGAATAATGTCATGTTCAATGACATGAGTTTGTCCAGGAATGTCAGTACGGACATTCTGAAATGTTTGTAACATAGCCGAAACTTGTCGCTGTTCTCCTAGAGACAAATCCGGAGAAACAGTAACGTTTTTCCATGATTCACTAGAATGAAGTGGAATCATCGGAAGCGGAAGATTAACATCCGAAAAACTTGTTTCCTCATCCTGTATTTACAGACAGTGATGAGTAATGACCATGTTGGACTGGAGAATTGTCCGTTGCTTGGAAAATGGGTTGCAAATAATCCGGACGTTCATGGAATTCAGTAAGCATATTGATGTGGAAGGCTTTATGCTTCCCATCAATATCGACAATATAGTCGACATCGGAAATTTTCGATATTATATCGTACGGACCTTTCCAAGAAATAAGTAATCTGTTTTCCCTACAAGGTAGTAATACAAATGCTTTGTCACCAGGACAAAGTTGTCGTAAGGTTCTTTTCTTATTGGCAAATTGTCTTGCTTTCTGCTAAGCAAATTCAGAAGAAGAAGTTGCCAATTTGCATGCTTCGATAATCTTTTCCCTCAGCGCGATGACATATTCATAAGAAGATTTCGTGTCATCGGTAATATTATCAGCGGTTATGAGATCATGAAGCAAAGACATAGGGCCGCGCGGTAGCGCGCCAAAGACAAGTTCAAAGGGAGAAAATCCTGTATGTTCATTGGGGACCACTCTGTAAGCGAAGAGGGCCGCGGGTAAAACCCTATCCCAATCTTGAGGATGATCCTCAGTTATCTTCCCTAATAAGTTCTTGAGTGTTCTATTTAGCCGTTCGACCATCCCATTGGACATAGGATGAAAGATACTACTCAAAGATCTCTCTATCTGCAGAGTTGACATCACTTGAGACATGGTATCCGATATTAGTTGGGTGCCATGGTCTGATAATATTTCTCCGGGGAATCCCAGACGAGAAAATATAAGCCACAGAGCATCTGCAATGTCAGCAGTAGTAATGCTCTTCAGCGGAATAGTCTCTGGCCAACGTGTGCACATGTCCAAACACGTTAAGATAAACTGATGTCCTCTAGCGGATTTGATCTTAAATGGACCAATGATGTCTATCGCCATTTTCTGAAATGGTCGAATAGGAATGTCTGCAGCCTGAATAGGTGCAGCATGGCGTGGACCTTTGGATTTGACTTCTTGACATACTATACAAGATTGACAATAAATCCGTATGTCTTTGTTCACAAAAGGCCAAAAGAAAGCCGCAAGAACTCTTGACTTTGTACGGGAAAAACCCATATGTCCAGCACACTGAGAGTCGTGTGCGTGTTGTAAGATTTTAACTCTCTAATTCTTGGGCACAAGAATCTGCGAATGACTTAACTTGTCGGAGTCTTGCACCATACGTACAAGTACGCCATTCTTCATTGTAATCCAAGATTTACGCTTTGTATCTTTATTCGGATCACCTGTCGTTGAAAGAGTAAAGAATTTCTTTAGAGTCGGATCCTCTTCTTGCTGTTTTATAAACGAGTCACGAGAAATTACCAAGGGATCATCTTGGTTATGCACTTCATTATCTTCAGTAGGTAAAGATTGAGGCACATTAAGAGCTTGAGCTCTAGTGACTACAGCATTAGCGGTTTGCATATTCTGTTTTTCCCAAACGGAAATTTGTTGTGGAGTGCATTCTTTGACTCCGTGAATACGACCGATGATAAGATCAGCGATCGGATTCGGCAGAAGACATGCGTGTACATCTCCTGTAAAGAAAGGAGTAGCAATGCTAATGATAGCAGTAGAGTATTTCTCTAAGGCGCCGCCAAATGTTACACATTTGACTACTTTTCCAGTGGCACGAGAAGGATCTACAAGCGACTGTCTAACACCAATTGTGGTGCACCCAGAATCAAGAAGAATTGAGACTGGATTGTCATTTACTAAACCTCTGTGTAAGACAAGAGAACCTCTTCCATCATGCGCGACTGACGCAGGAAGAGCGGGAAGAGGATGGCCACAACTTAAAGTGGACACCGTAGTTGGTTCAAATAATGTTTTGCATTGGGGGCACTGAGATGCTCTCCCAAAATCAAAAGCGGAACATGCCATATTATTAGCATCATTATTATCTTTAGTATGTTTATAGGCTTCATGTGACTCTTGCTGTGCAGAGTTTGCTTGATAATGAGATTTATGTTTTTTGTATTGGGATCTACCTCGATTATTATTGCCTCTGTAATCATTATTATTCCCTCTATTGTAACCCCTATTTGGGTTTGAGTCATAATTCTCATGGTTACCATTATCATATTCATTATAATGAGTATCTCTATAATTATGGTCTTGTTGTCTCCATGATGGATGACTTGGATAATTTCTATACTGACTTCCTCTGCGGAACTTTCTATAATTATGACCACCTCTGTATCGAGGGCTGTCAGCTTGTCTCCAGTTCTTCGCAGAAGAACCCTGAAATGATTGGTTTCCTTGGTTTTGATAACTATTAGGGTTACCTTTTTTCTCAAACTTGTTTTGTTGTCCCTGAAATTTGTGTGAATAATTAGGGTTTTATGGTGTTGCTGATGCAACTGGCATACCTTCTTTAATCTTAGGGTTGCTAAGAGTTATGTCAGGATGTGCAGTGACGTATTGGTCACAATATTCTTGCATTTCTTTTAGTGTCTTGGGTTTACGCTCATGTAGGAATTCCAAGAAGGGTTTATTAACACATGACATAATTTTGTCCCTGAGCAACAAGTCCATAAGGGCTTCATATGTCTTTTCTGTTTTGGACAACTCAATCCAACGATTAAATGTAAGACGTGTCCTTGCAATGAATTCTGAGAATTCTACCCCTGATTCAGGTACCATTTTCTTAAACAAAATACGGTAACCTTCCTCAGTTAACTGATATTTTTTTTAATAAAGCAGCTCTAATAACATCATAATTATCCTTGTCAGACTCTTCAACCAAACTTAAACTAGTCAGAGAATCACCTTTCAAATTTTCTGACAATTGATTAGCATACTGTGATTTATCCACATTATGAGCTCGACATGAGCGTTCAAAACAATCCAGCCAGAATGTAATATCGTCACTGGAAGGATTGAACGCTAGTACCTTGACCTTATAAGTAAAGGGTTTACCACTATTACCATTTGAGTGATTAACATTACTCAAATTTGTCAATTTTAATTTTTCTAATTCAAATGTTAACAGTTCTTTTTGATGTTCATGTTCTCTCATTGCTTTTCTCTCCTCAGCTTCTAATCTTCTTTGCTCAGCCTCAGCTTCTAATCTTCTTTGCTCAGCCTCAGCTTCTAATCTTCTTTGCTCAGCCTCAGTTTCTAATCTTCTTTGATCAGCCTCAGCTATTAATCTTCTTTGCTCAGCCTCAGCTTCTAATCTTCTTTGATCAGCCTCAGCTACTAATCTTCTTTGCTCAGCCTCAGATTCTCTTTCCAATCTTTTTTCTTCAGCTTCTAATTTCTTTTCTTCCATTTGAAGCTTTCTCTCCTCAGCAGCAGCTTTTCTTTCCTCAGCTTGCATCTGCAATCTTAAATTCTCAGCATCTATCTTCTTTTGTTCAACTTCTGCTTTCCATTTATTCTCCTCTTTTTGCTTTTTCTCTTCTGATTTTAATACCATTGCAAATTGAGCAGTTACAAACTCCTCTAATTCCTTACCAGACTTATCAAGGGATTTCCCTTGTGCAATAAAGTATTCCAATGTAGACATGATGCCTAATAATGATAGCAATCAGTTGACACAAAAATGTAATCTATCTCCTAATAAACAGGAGCAAGTTCTCAATGAACTTAATTAATTAGCTCACAATCCCAATCTCTGTGGGAGACAAGCCTTACAAAGGTCTTGTATACTTCCTTGTAGAACAATAATAATAATAAAGTACTGGTCTATACTATAACATACGTGTACTCAACTATCTCATATCATATGTCAACCAAAGACATTAACAAAGGACAAGCATAAAAGACAATATGAAAACAATTGCAGAAATCAACTAAGTCAAATAAAGAAATAAATGAAAATAATCACAGAATCTGTGACGACAACTGCAATGGAATCAACAAGACAAATAACGCCACAGTGTATAAACATAAATGGTGTATAAAACTAAATTATAGGACAGAGTAGATCTACAAATACAAACAAATCAAAACAAAACTAAAGAACAGAAAAAATATTACAAAAACAACGATGAAAAACGCGTCTTAACAACTAACAGAAATAGCAACAGATGTTGCCAGCAAATTTCCAATAAAGAAAATTGCTCCCTATAGAACACTAATACAGGACCAATATGACTCGGTATATCCTATACTAGTCACCTCACCAACCACCCACGACATAGATACAACGAATAATATGCAAACATAAATACATATAGCATACAATACATAAATGCATATAATATAAAGCAATGTGTTGTAGAAGTGTCTGCAGAGAAGGCTCAGTATTACATTAATATGGTTCAGTTTTCATATTAAATTTAACTGCCCCTTTATTAAATAATAGCTCTCTGTTTTAAATTATTACACAGTTCTGCAATATGAACACACAAGAAGATCCACTGTTGACGTGTAGACTTCTAAGTTCACCAGTACTTCTGCTAACACAGTCAAATGTACACAACTTCCCGTGCTACGCTGTCTGTAGTCCAAAGAAAAATGTCAACAAGCGGTGACCCAGATGCAGTAATCGCTTCATAGGTCACGTGAGGAACTGTCAAACAAGTGTAGACTAACACTGCTGGTGTGTCGTATCAGGCGTCAGGGAAACAAACTGGTCTCAGTAGCTGTTAACTTCCGGCAATGTCTACTGTGCAGGATAACCCCAGAAATCTGGCCCACCACATTGATAACCACATTGATAAAGACTTCTTATTGTCTCGTAACTGGGTATATATCAGATCACGTTGTAAAGATGTACTGGAACTGAATAGTCAACTCAAACAACCGAGCACAGTGTCAGGTGTACAGGTCATCTTGCTCCAAACGTCTTGAAGACTCGACAAGGATGTAATGTGTATCATGAGTGGTAGAGTGACTGTTAATACGCGAATGTGTGAACTGTTCTGTAAAGTTGACTGGAAGTACAAATACTCACTCATACGTATCGGAAGTTAAGGATACATACTACTGTGAACGTTTCAACAGTTTAATGGGACGCACACACTTGACAGAACGGGTACAGTTGCAGGACCACAAGTCGACATCAATAGCATATTGTTGACCCATGGTGTACAATAATAAATTGGCATTCATGTTGAGGAAAATCACAATGGAACATCAGTATACAAACGTTCAGAGTTCCATATCTCATATAAATATTCATCAGGCCTTACTGACTGATCATGTCAGTTAATATATAATGTTTAACAAATCTTCATCAGGCCTTACTGACTAGTCATGTCATTTAATCAATAATGTTTACGGTGACTCCTGGACAGAACCTTTGTTAGCATAAGTGTAGCTTGCACTCTAGCGGAGATTTCTTTAAATAGGATTCAGCAAATATCTTCTGAGCGAATGTTAAATCACCCATAATAGATTTTCCTTTCATAAGTGTGATCTCTTGATCATCATCGGATAATAAGGGTGTCCCTGTTCTCTGGTAAATGATCAACAATACATAGCATTCCAAAATGGCTTCTAGTCTTGTAAACATCGCTCACCATAACGATGTACGACAAAGCTCCAATAAAGATTCAATTTATGAATATCAAAGTTTCCACAAGCATCAGCATAATCTGTCCTCATAATTGCTGTATAGAAACATAATCGGTGCTGCTAGATAATATGTCGTTCTGACATATTGACATAGGTAGATTCATGTAAACGTCTGCCCATCTTAAGCCTAGGAATGAACGAAGTCAGCAAAAGTACGTTTACCTTAGCATAAGAATACACTAGCAAGCACAAAAACGCTCTTCTCCTCGCGTTATGGAATGAACACTAGGGAACTCATGGATTTAACCATCACAGAAGAAAATATCTTCGTTCCCTTCATCAAAAGAGATCACAAACTCTGGGCAGGGCTAAGACGTGATTTCCCGCCATAGGCTTCATCACCGAAGAACTCTCTAACCTATCTTCATCCGCCGAAAAGCACCTGACCCCAAAAGTAGAGTACAAGAAAAATAGTTCCACCTAAACATACTAAGATATCAAGATATAAGACATACTCGTCCTACATAGACAAGAACTACACATAGATTCGGGCCATAGACATTCTGAAGCAAGAACAATCTATTCCTAACCAAACACAGAATAGATTAAAGTAAGTCTAAATTCCTCCGCCGAGTTCGACTTTCAGGAACGATACAAGGAGCGATAACTCACAGAATGAATACCCATCGCTTAATCTGAGTTCTGTCCCTTTATACCAAAAAACATGCATTCAAAGATAAATATATTTTTATCAGACAAATAAATACATTTTCCATTTGTATGTGTAATCCGTGCCACCAAAGAATATGTGCGCAACAGTTACTAATACTCGGCTCTGAACACCACTTATAAGAGACGGGTCTAGAGGACACTCGCAGCGGCGACATTTGTGAGAGTTACTCTTGCACTGCAATGAACGTGCTCCCAATAGCCATTCGACTCATTAGAAGAAAAGGAACAGTCAAGAATTCACTGTAAACTAGCATCAATTACACCTGACGACAGCAACAACTTTTTTCCGCAACTGAACAGTTAAGTTGACCTAATCGACCCAGATACTGGAATCCCGAACTAAATTTCCTATCTTTCAATGAAGAAATAACAATCTTCTAAAAGAAGATAACGCCCTATTTAACTGTTTTCTAAAATAACTATTTTCATTCTTTACCTTTGTTTCAACAATATTTCATAAATAAATATCAGGTTCATAATATATATATATATATATATATATATATATATATATATATATATATATATATATATATATATATGTATATATATATATATATATATATATATATATATATATATATATGGAAACATAAATCCTTCGCTGGAGTTGATAACTCGGTTGATTGAAAGTGCTGGTTGCACTGTATGACTCAGTTTTACAAAATACATAAATACAGAGCTAATATATTAATAATATTTTGCAGAATTGCCTTCGGCTGGGGGTACAATAAATACGAGTCAAATATTCATCTCACAGAAGTAGGTAGGGGATAAAAAGTTTACAACAAACTTAGTAAACGCAAGTGTTGTACTTGCAATTCTAGAAATGCCTGTTAGACTCAAAAAAAAGGAGCATCATCCACCTATTTACATCATTGCCAAGAGTAATTTTGAGCGAAGGTTGCTACCTTTGAAAGCTCATACTTTTGAAAGCTCATACTTTTACTCCACTGTCGGAACATTCGTGGACCATTACGGCAGATCAGGGCAGACAATCCGCGACACGCTCTGTATAGTTTCCTATCATCTCTGGTTTATGGTAATTACAATCACATGTTATTATACTGTTTTTTTTTTGGGGGGGGGGGGGGGGTGTTCCGTACGCCCGCTAATACTCGAGGCGAAATCTCAGGTTATTGTTAATGTCTAACCTGACATTGATTTTACGTGAGTATCCCTTTTCTTGTGCAGAGACAGGTGTCCCTCGCCATTCAGGCAGATACTCGCCGATTTCGGAGGTACCCATTAGAGCTGGGTCGGCTCAGGAACCGCCAATCCCTGGTCGACGACACTTCTTCAAATGTCCTCGCCAGGTCTCGAGTTAATCCAGTCCAATTTCCGGTCGACGAAAAATCCTCAAATGCCGTCGCCCGGGTTTGATCCTGAATCACCCGGTCGCCAGAGCGGTGTTGTAACCACTACGCTAGCGCTGCTCCCTATTATACTGTTAATTATCTGAAATACAACGTAAACAGACGTAAAGGTCTTTTGTATTTGGACATGCGCCCTAATATAATCGACTAGGCTCCTCGCCAAAACGAGACAAAAGTGTATTTTTTTTTAAATTCTTTATTACATTTTATAATCGTACACTAGGCGGAGACCTATTTATGCAGATACAGCAGACATTTCTGCTTGATAAATTTGGCGTTGCGTGTCTGTCTCAGTTTACTGCTAAAAACTGTTCTTTTATTTTTTTTTCCAGCCGTGGCAAGCCCACATTCTAGTCTTAGCGGTCCTTTTTTCGTCTGTATGAAATTTTATTATCTTGTTTCGCTTAGAAGGTGATCTTTTTTTTTTAAATGTTTGTTTTTTACTCTCATGCAATTCATCATTTCCTGTTTTATTTCCAATTCCTGTAATATCCGTAATATCCAAATGTTCTTCAGTCAAACATACCTTTTCTATTTTCAAAGTCAAAACGTAGCCATAGATGACACATGCCCACGCCTAGGTTAATTCAATAAATACTTAGCGTACTCTGCTATCTAATTTAGAACTTTCTACACACAGTGCAATCTGGGTAAGGAGAAGTCGCCGGGATCATATAAAATACGTCTGCTTATTCAAATTTGGACATGCATGCGATGTAATATAACCAAATGACCTTGTATCTAGGTTGAACTTGCGCTTCTCGCCACAACGACGAAGAACTACTAAAAATAATCTGAATTTCTGCATATCAGAAATTTGCTCAAAAATGAAAATAAATAGGTGAGAATAAGAAATAAAGCATGTAGTAATTCTTTTAACCATTTTTGCACTTGTTTCGATTTATAATAAACATGCCTTTATCTTTTCCGGTTTTCAAAAGCAATTTAACGAAAGCATAAAGTGTAGCCTCGAGTTATTTTCCATAACTACACCTGCACCTGTCAAATCATTTGAACGTCTGAATATCCTATCTGTCTAATCTTAAGTTTGATACTGATTTAGAGTTGTCATAATACAGTCTAAGTCACTCTGGAATTACACGTAAACTAGTGTCTCTATGATAAATTATGAATTGCAAACCAGTAATTCTGCTATATCTCTATGATTAATGCCCAAAACGGAAAAAAATTATTTATGGGATATGGGATTTGAACAGAAACTACAAATACATGTAATTATGGCAGTGGGTAATCATTATCTTTGGTAATTGACGAGGAAATCGGGATTTTGTCGGGAAAATCGCACAACAGCATTGAAATCCCACGAAAGTTACAAGTAGAAAGTGAACACCGAGGAGGAAATGGTTAGATCTACTTTGGGTAAATAAGCCCGCTCAAGTTCAATTCTTGTAAGCAGACTTGCGTACATGATAAGCTCAGATCCGTAGTACTGTGTCTGAAGTGTTCTTATCCGAGAGAATCACAACAAAAGCTTCTGATAAACAGCATGAAAGACTGCAGTGTGTTAATTCACCGGGTGGTAGCATTTTGCCTATCTGTCTAGGTGATTTAATCATCTAGGACATCAACACCTGATTTATGACGAGAAGTATCTGTAGTGAAATGGATCTGAACTAGATAAGTACTAATCTAATTACTTTGAAGAAACAAGATCCAGAAGTCACCAATTGCCAGAAATAATAAACAAATACATTGACATTTTATAATTTTCCAACGATGTGTAAATACATATCTGCAATTTTTACTAAACTTCTATTTTAATTAAGAAATGTACAGTTATATTTTATAAATCGCAGTAGTTGATTGATTTTGTTTAAATTCCAGTTATGTTCAAAATTGTGTTATTTGTGTGGAACTTAAGAGAATTATTTAATATTTTAAAATTGGTGGGGATAATTAACGAGCTGCATTTCACATCAACTATTAATAGAGACACCCTACGAGCACTGGATAGGTCTAGCAAGAAGGTGACTTACTTCACAGCTCTCTTCTACTCCTATCACATAGGACTTTGCAGTTAGCTACCTGGCTTGTCATGTGCCATCCATCCCACTAGTTCACCAGTTCTCTTCTCCATTTCTGGGAACTATATTATTTTCTATTTAACATCCATCTAGCCACAAGAGTATAACATGATTACGATAAAATCTGCGAAGTAAAAGATATTATACATTCAGTTCGACTTTAAATGGTCAAAGAATTTCCAACACTGCAGTACTCTGACGAAGAGGTCCCTTTGACCATTACACTTCGTGTTCCGGCTTTGTATTCTTGCATGCTCTACTTAGCTGACAAATGTCGAGGTGTTGTCACGTGCTGGCCTTCAAAGCATGTATACACTGCTAAGACAACGCAGACTACGCTGGCTTGGTCATGTCCGCCGCATGGAAGATGGTCGCATTCCGAAGGATATCTTCTACGGACAATTAGCAGATGGCAAGAGAACAGTGCGCAACCGCAGCTGAGGTTCAAAGATGTGTGCAAGAGAGATACGAGGGCACTGGACATGGATCCAGCAACATGGGAGGATGAAGCTGCCGATCGCACTAAGTGGCGATGCTATTTACGGCGCCACCTCAGATTGGGCGAATAATAATAATAATAGCCCCTTCAGTCATAACTGACTATGGGAATGCGCCCCTGAGGTGACAGCCCTCAGCTGCTTATTTTCCTGGTGCTCCTTTCGACGTTTTCTCCTCACCTCTGCTTCTTGTGTGAGCCTCTCTTCGCCCAATCTAAGGTGGCGCCGTAAATAGCATCGCCACTTAGTGCGATCGGCAGCTATTATTATTATTATTATTACTTAGCTGTTCCTGTACGCTTGATAATCATAGCGGTGACTACTAAAACTAAACTCCTGAAAAGCTTTTTGTAACAGTTATCAACCCTGACGCAGAGGAATTCCTAGGTTCGTCAGATATCAACCGCGAACTACAGTTGCTGTCTGATCTTAACGAAAGATAATTTGTTTCACTAACCGATGGGATTCTTTGTTCGCTGAGTTTGCTTGAGTAATGTTAGCACGAAGCCCGATACTAATGACGTTTATTAACTTTCTATCGCTTGTTTATCAAAACATGTCATACGGCCAGTTAGTACTGTAACTTGGGCGTGAAGACAGAACTTCTATTTAATGGGAGTCCATGTTTGAGTTTGGACAGAAAAATAACTAAAAATTATCCGGATCTTTATAATAATGCAAAGGAAGACACCTAGCTGGACCTGCCGGAACTCATTTGAGTTATTCGTAAATCGACTTTAAGAAAGTTCAAGTGCACCACACTGTAATTTGAAAAACACACTCAGCCCTTAATCTTACATTCGCACACTTTTTGAATGCCAATTACATTTTAATTCCCCCCCCCCCACCCCAAGCTACCTTTCCACCCCATCTTACTTTTTCTTGCCATAGCAGTAAATTAGTAATAACTATGTCTGTCTATTGTCCGATTTTACTGTTTTATATTTCTCCAGAGTGTCCAATTGACAGAGTGGTTAGAGCGCTTGGTCTCTCGCAGCAAAGGTGCTGGGTTCGAATCACAGTACCAACATGTTCCAGTCTACCCAGCTGTAAATGGGTACCTGACTCTTCTCTTTGAGTTAAGGAAGGAAAAGGCAGCGGGGAAGGGAACTGGTCAGCCCATCTCTCTATGCTGGACTCATTATTGGGAAGTCTCTAACACTTCACTGCCCTCCGGCAGTATCTGCAATGGAACTACTTTTACCAGTTTTATATTTCTCCAACTTATTTTCCTATTGTTTCTTTCTTAAAGAGGAATGTCGAGGTAACACTGTTGGTGTTGACTTATTTGATATTAGACTTTACATGAATGTGTGAATGAATAAAAACATGATTAAAGCATGAGGAAAAAGAAGGGCAGAACAATAGACGGGACTTTGTGTCCCAATCTCAACTCTTTCAAAACAAAGTCGTTTATTTAATACTTTTTTTTTCAGCCGAGACAATAGAATGCTGAGTTGCTGAAAATTTCAAGGTGTTCATGCTCGGCGGTCAACATATTCGTCTTCACTTGTTGTTGTTGTTGTTTGACTAGGGCTGCTGAGCATCTCGCTTTTGCGCAGCCAACATTGACGACTTCTTGACATTATCTATATTGTCTAAGACTTCATTAACAAGGGCGGTTATTGTGTCAGACTCACAATCCAGGCTTCGGAAGGTCTAAAGTGGATGGCCCCGACAAGAATGGAAAACCTCCATAAAAGGCTCGAATCTTCAGGAACTAGTGTGGGTCTACTGTCCTGGTCGTGCAGGGGTACGCAGCAATGAAAGAGCTGATAGACTAGCTTCAAGAGCTGATAGACTAGCTTCTAGAGCTGATAGACTAGCTTCTAGAGCTGATAGACTAGCTTCAAGAGCTGATCGACTAGCTTCCAGAGCTGATAGACTAGCTTCAAGAGCTGAAAGACTAGCTTCAAGAGCTGATAGACTAGCTTCAAAAGGTGATAGACTAGCTTCAAGAGCTGATAGACTAGCTTCTAGAGGTGATAGACTAGCTTCTAGAGCTGATAGACTAGCTTCTAGAGCTGATAGACTAGCTTCAAGAGATGATAGACTAGCTTCAAAAGCTGATAGACTAGCTTCTAGAGCTGATAGACTAGCTTCAAGAGCTGATAGACTAGCTTCAAGAGCTGATAGACTAGCTTTAAGAGGTGATAGACTAGCTTTAAGAGCTGATAGACTAGCTTCTAGAGCTGATAGACTAGCTTCTAGGGCTGATAGACTAGCCTCAAGAGCTGATAGACTAGCTTTAAGAGCTGATAGACTAGCTTCTAGAGGTGATAGACTAGCTTCAAGAGGTGATAGACTAGCTTCTAGAGCTGATAGACTAGCTTCTAGAGCTGATAGACTAGCTTCAAGAGGTGAAAGACTAGTTTTTGAGCTGATAGACTAGCTTCTAGAGCTGATAGACTAGCTTCAAGAGGTAATAGACTAGCTTCTAGAGCTGATACACTAGCTTCTAGAGCTGATAGACTAGCTTCAAGAGGTGATAGACTAGCTTTAAGAGCTGATAGACTAGCTTCAAGAGGTGATAGACTAGCTTCAAGAGCTGATAGACTAGCTTCAAGAGGTGATAGACTAGCTTCAAGAGCTGATAGACTAGCTTCTAGAGCTGATAGACTAGCTTCAAGAGCTGATAGACTAGCTTCAAGAGCCTCCATAGAAAGTGCATTCCATATGGATAAGGGAGAGATACTGAGCCTTAAAGATTGTCTATAAGAGAATGATACTGCAATCGATGATTCATCAAGGTTAAGACTGCTGGAATTTGGCATCAAACGTAAGACTAGCAAAGATGGACAAACGAGAGGTTGCATACGGCATGTATGCAACCAACGCGCAGCAGGAACAATTTGCATTCATACATTTTGGCATTTGCTGAGGGAGAATGAGCACCTATGGGTTTACTCGGAGTGCAGTGACGTCGATTCTGGTCAACAATAACAATCTATATTGCAGATCTGGGCTTTTTTGTGGCTTTTCTGCCATTCCCAAACTTGTTACACTCCCCAGCCTTACCTCACATATCAGTTTTCATATTGTCTCTTTCTCTTTGTATTTCGACATCAGCTAGTTTTTCTTCACATTATCTCATTTGAATGCGTGAATAGTAAATATACTTTCTCTTGTTATCGCATTTGAGTGTGTGAATAATAAATATATTTTCTTTTGTTATCGCATTTGAGTTCGTGAATAGCAAATATATTTTCTCTTTTATCGCAGTTAAGTGCGTGAATAGTAAAGATAGTTTCTTCTTTTTATCTTTTTTAAGTGCAAGAACACTAGATATGCTTCTCTTTATTTCCTGACACTTCTTAGTGAAAAATTCTCTTAATTTAATATTCAACTCTTTTTGTAGACTTATAAAACATTTACACCCAACAAACTACAATGATCATTTTACTGTATTTCTGCTAGGCCTGGTAAGCTTAATGATTCTGTACTGCGTGCTACAGCATGATCTTAGTTTGAATGCTAAGTTACAGTGAAATACAAAAGTGTTTTCCCCAAAATAGAATGATCGTAAAGCGGGCTGATTGAGGAAAACAACCTGGCATTGTTGCTGGTTCTGCTTTGTTTAGTAACATTTGCTAGTTTTTTTGTTTTTTTTTAAGTAACACCATTCATGCATAAATTTAACGGTGTATTGTCTGCATCGCTTTGAAGTTATTGAAACTTTCTATGAAGTAATTTAACTTTCCGGTGGTTGATCAGATATGTACTAAATTCTTACAGAACTAAGGCATTGTTCTATTATTGACTATTTCACGTAATGTCTGTGCGTTAGTGTATGGTAAACTAAAGAATTTAACAAAAAACTTTCAGAGTTTTCTTCCCTAAACTGATTGCCCTGTAGTTGCAAGGTGTCTCAGAGAAGACATAATAAGACAGCTTCCTCAGTCCTGCCGTAGTAGACGACTAATATGAGGTTGTGCAATGAGCTGGCTATCACATCATGTAAATAAATGCTACAAAAATCACTATTGCTAGAGTACGTCAATGTTTTGGTGCAATGTTCCTGCAGAAGTGACCAGCTGCAATGTTGGCTTCGTGCTCCTTAAGGAGTGAGAGGGGAATCTATTGCCATTGTCTGTGGGTTCGTTTTGGTGTAGAGTATACTGATGTAATCGTGCAATCATCTTGTTTTGGTGAAGAGTATACTGATGTAATCGTGCAATCATCTTGTTTTGGTGAAGAGTATACTGATGTAATCGTGCAATCATCTTGTTTTGGTGAAGAGTATACTGATGTAATCGTGCAATCATTTTGTTTTGGTGAAGAGTATACTGATGTAATCGTGCAATCATCTTGTTTTGGTGAAGAGTATACTGATGTAATCGTGCAATCATCTTGTTTTGGTAAAGAGTATACTGATGTAATCGTGCAATCATCTTGTTTTGGTTTGGTTTGGTTTTAAAGACCATCTTCATTGCACACGGACAACTCCATCAGTTCTCCGATCTCCTCCCTTACTCTCAGCACAATGCATGAACTCCGTAGCATCGGCGAGGACCCAGTGTGAGTATGGAGGAATCATACACTTTATAAATATTTGTGTGGTGAGTAGGCTTCCAAATTTTTTAAATTTTGCCAGGGCAGCGGCCGTTTGGCCTACTCTTTACGATTTCCAACTGCCGAGGGATTTTTAACGTGCGCAACTTGCACATTGAACTTTATATTTTTTTTCCTTCATCATTATCCGAGAAGGCTAGGCACCTGATCTCTTGAGTAGTGAGGTCGGATGGCCACTACTCAAGACATCAGGAGGTAGTATGACATATCTGGAACTACTGATTCTGAAAATAAATTTCCAACAGTTATATTCCCTGTACTGGAAGCGAGCCCAGTACCTTTAGAATTAGAGACAGACGCCATACCTCGTAGCCACTCTGACCACCTTACTTTCCGTCACTCTCACCATCACTATCTTATTTTGGTTTACATGGTATATACTTGTACAACATTCTTCTTTGAATCAAAGGAATTTAATAGGAAGATTTGTGATGTAAGTTGCGTCCACTTGGTTATAGTCAAATTTGATCATTTCTGCGCCTAACACGACATAAAACAAATTTGGTTGTTTTATTTTAAACTTAAAACACTTCAAAATAGTCTACAGCGAATGTACAACGATTTTGTTTATTGTAGCAAAGTTAGATTTTGCTGGGGAGGTTATGATGGTATCCTAAAAGAATGAAATCCGTGTATATATTAACCGTGTGAGGTCAAGCACATGTAGGCCCCTGACTCTATAAATGATGATGATGAATTATGTGCAGGGAACCTAACGCTACCTCCCTAGATCTCACACGGTCACTATTTTGGCTCTAGTGTATGATGTACCTAGTGTCTAGGGGAGAAATGAAATGATGGTACACAACACAAAAACACTTTAAGTTTCTATGAGGAAGTGAATAAAAACCTGTGGTTAAGTTTTTCTTTAAATTTGATATTTTTTGTACAATTTATTTTGCCTGTCCAGTCATATCTTTGGACAGGTCTTTGAAAATGAGGACAAGATAGTTTACAGAAAAGATCAACTAAAATTGTGTGGACAATCTGCCCAAATAACTACAAAGTTAATATATGTCTTTCCTGTTGGAATGTTCACAGCGTACACTTTATTCATCTAATAGGGAGAGTCACTGTGTATGAAGGGCTGTATTATCATCATACCCCATCAACTTCCTGAGTATGATTTGAAATACCAGTGTTTATTTAAACTGAAACTATCAGATATACCCAGGTCCTTAACATATCACCTGGGGTTTCTTGTTGAATGATAAGATAGTGTGTAGTTGCAGAAATATCGATATCACATCACACGCCCAAGCTCCTGCTGTTATCTCTTGACAGCATACATGAATTGTCGGAGACTTCTTGGCGTTATCGTCACTCCTCAGGTTTCCTGTTACCAGCTGGCAACAGGAAATAAAACCTCTGCAACAAAAGGACACCTTGGCCTTTTATATCTGATCACTTTTGATATTATTTATTTCCCTACTGTGATATGGGGTCAGCCTCGCGTGCATTTCAGGTGCACTCGCCCCCAATTTTACATGACTCCCACCTTGCTGTGACCACACCTTAGGTCCCTATGGCAGACACGCCACTGTACGTTTACATAGTTTTCCTCCATAAATTAATGTGGAGTAACCACATTTCCTTCGATATGATTTTCTCTTCTTTTCTTTTATATATATAAATGCTTCAGGCATGTTGAACAGTGTTCATGGAACACGGAGGCTTACTAATATATTCTAATACAATAATATTCAAACATAATCATGACAACATACATCAGTTAGATACATTTCAATGTGAGGACTCAACAATATCTGCTCTCGGCACGTACTTCACTTTTTCCTAATAGCAGTATCTAACTTTGGCAATGGGATTAAACATATTAAATTCATAAAGCATTCTTACCACAAATATCAAGAAATATAAACAAATGACGCTGACTTGCAAAGAAGTGGTCTCAGTTTCTTCTGCTCCGTCCAGACTGTGAAATACTTATTTAGTTATTTAATTTACTTTTAAATTTATCACAGCTGTTCTCAGCGTATCTGAATAAAAGTTTTGTTCAACTGGCAATGAATAATGAAAGCTTTTTGCTAATATTTACTAGCACTGGCCAATCGAAAGCTTGCGACTACCAGAATTTAAATGCAGTTTTTGAAAAAAAACAAAAATTATTCCAAACAAACTCTGCGTCTGGTGACAGTCTATTGGCCAGTCTGCTTTAGTTATGCCCAATACAAAAAGATGTTTCGTTTTGGATTACATTTTTTCTACCGCTCCCCTTTTCCTATTATACTCTTTTTACCCAAGCGAATTTGAATTTCCTCAATGCCTCTCTTCTAAGCTCGCGTCCCCACTACCGTTATAAAAAACAAGCAGGAACGACAGTCTGTCTGGTCGAGCGTCCGTAGACATTTAGTATTTTCCCAATAATTTGGCTAATACTGGGACTATCATATTATTTAAAACACATTCTTGCTCAGTGGACACTAAGCTATACTACCATATGATTTTTATGGTCAGATTCATATTGGGTTAGATTTTCAATTTTTGTCATAGTCAATCGTCAAATAAATATTTTAAACAAGACCGCCATCTTTCCCTCTCTTTCATCTCGCCAGCATGTATTTTCAAATAACTAACTTGTTTTTGTGACGTCAGAAACATTACCGCGAGGAGGCAATAAAATTGTCTGCGTGGTTGCCTCTGTTGGCTTTGCTCCACCGTGTATATATGCATAGCAGAATGTGTCAAGCGAAGCGGGGTGTTGGCGTGGCGGGTTAAGAATTGGCCTTAATAATTTGTATTGTATCGTGTAACACTACCAAAAAATGTAAGGATTACTACTAAATTTTGCGTTAAAGTTGACAGAATACGTTAATTCAGATAGCAGTTTGGCGGCATACTTCCGCAAAATCGTTAATTATAAGTCTTGGCTGCAGTGTGTATGCAGCAGATCTGGCAAAATGTTAAATGTTGGTAGTACGTTTTCGAAACCGAAATTAAAACGCGTGTTAGATTTTTACCGTGGGATCGTTCTATAGGCTTTAGCACTGCACAAAATTCAGCGCTATGCTGGCGTGTGCGAGGATCACCGTCAGACACAATAGGGCGGGTTTATTTATTATCATTTTATGACTAAAATCTTACTGAAATGAGCGATTATTCTCGCAGATTTTACTACATTTATATTACGATATGTTCTGCGTCGGTAAGTTTCAATGAACGGTTACTTAAACTAGACAGCTTGACTCGTTAAGACAGTGTGAAGTGAGAGAAACGCGTGTGGTCGTATGCTGGTTGCGAAAGAGGTGAGTTTAATTAGTAGATGATTTTGACCACATAAATGAGAGGTTACGACGAATGAGAAGTTATTTTAATTCATTGTTCAGTCAGTCGTTTGAGCAAGTGTTATGACACGAAAATGAGAGCGAGAGAGAGAGAGAGAGAGAACGAACGAACGAACGAACGAACTTTATTTTCAAAGGGTTAAGAATTGGGCACGCAGGCCCGTCTGACATTCTGCCCTTCCTCTCTCTCTCTCTCATCATATATACTATATCCTTTCATCCTCACATTTACTATAATCATAATTAAGGCATTTATCATTATAAAAGTAATATTACATTTGCAATAATCATCATAGAGAGTCTGAACTTGTCTTTGGCTGATGCAGGTCGACTTGCCCAGAATCGTGATGCGTTCAGAGCAGCTGTAATGGAGACAACGTTCTGGAAAGAATACGTCACATGATGAATAATCATCATAATTAAAATACGTTTTTAACATTAAAAAAGAATAATAATAATAATAATGAATGTAAAAATAAAATAAATAAAAATAAACATTAATAGATAGATAGATAGATAGATAGATAGATAGATAGATAGATAGATAGATAGATAGATAGATAGATAGATAGATAGATAGATAGATAGATAGATAGATAGATAGATAGATAGATAGATAGATAGATAGATAGATAGATAGATAGATAGATAGATAGATAGAGAGAGAGAGATAGATAGATAGATAGATAGATAGATAGATAGATAGATAGATAGATAGATAGATAGATAGATAGATAGATAGATAGATAGATAGATAGATAGATAGATAGATAGATAGATAGATAGATAGATAGATAGATAGATAGATAGATAGATAGATAGATAGATAGATAGATAGATAGATAGATAGATAGAGACATACAGAGAGAGACATACAGAGAGAGAGATGCCTCATTTTGATGAGTGTCTTCTTTTCCTATTTCGTTCGCCCTCAGACTTCCACATTAATGACTCTAATAAAGGAAGTAGTCAGCTCAAGGTTCCTGACATCTCGTTCGCCCTCAGACTACTACATTAATGACTCTAATAAAGGCAGTAGTCAGCTCAAGGTTCATAACATCTCGTTCGCCCTCAGGCTACTACATTAATGACTCTAATAAAGGGAGTAGTCAGCTCAAGGTTCATGAATTCTCGTTCGCCCGCAGACAACTACATTAATGACTTTAATAAAGGCAGTAGTCAGCTCAAAGTCCTTGACATCTCGTTCGCCCTCAGACTTCCACATTAATGACTCTAATAAAGGCAGTAGTCAGCTCAAGGTCCTTGACATCTCGTTCGCCCTCAGACTTCCACATTAATGACTCTAATAAAGGCAGTAGTCAGCTCAAGGTTCCTAACATCTCGTTCGCCCTCAGACTACTACATTAATGACTCTAATAAAGACAGTAGTCAGCTCAAGGTCCTTGACATCTCGTTCGCCCTCAGACTTCCACATTAATGACTCTAATAAAGGCAGTAGTCAGCTGAAGGTCCTTGACATCTCGTTCGCCCTCAGACTTCTACATTAATGACTCTAATAAAGGCAGTAGTCAGCTCAAGGTCCTTGACATCTCGTTCGCCCTCAGACTACTACATTAATGACTCTAATAAAGGCAGTAGTCAGCTCAAGGTCCTTGACATCTCGTTCGCCCTCAGACTTCCACATTAATGACTCTAATAAAGGCAGTAGTCAGCTCAACGTCCTTTACATCTCGTTTGCCCTCAGACTACTACATTAATGACTCTAATAAAGGCAGTAGTCAGCTCAAGGTTCTTGACATCTCGTTCGCCTTCAGACTTCCATTAATGACTCTAATAAAGGCAGTAGTCAGCTCAAGGTCCTTGACATCTCGTTCGCCCTCAGACTTCCACATTAATGACTCTAATAAAGGCAGTAGTCAGCTCAACGTCCTTTACATCTCGTTTGCCCTCAGACTTCTACATTAATGACTCTAATAAAGGCAGTAGTCAGCTCAAGGTTCTTGACATCTCGTTCGCCCTCAGACTTCCACATTAATGACTCTAATAAAAGCAGTAGTCAGCTCAAGGTCCATGACATCTCGTTCGCCCTCAGACTACTACATTAATGACTCTAATGAAAGCAGTAGTCAGCTCAAGGTTCCTGACATCTCGTTCGCCCTCAGACTACTACATTAATGACTCTAATAAAGGCAGTAGTCAGCTCAAGGTTCATGACATCTCGTTCGCCCTCAGACTACTACATTAATGACTTTAATAAAGGCAGTAGTCAGCTCAAGGTTCATGACATCTCGTTCGCCCTCAGACTACTACATTAATGACTTTAATAAAGGCAGTAGTCAGCTGAAGGTCCTTGACATCTCGTTCGCCCTCAGACTTCTACATTAATGACTCTAATAAAGGCAGTAGTCAGCTCAAGGTCCTTGACATCTCGTTCGCCCTCAGACTACTACATTAATGACTCTAATAAAGGCAGTAGTCAGCTCAAGGTCCTTGACATCTCGTTCGCCCTCAGACTTTCACATTAATGACTCTAATAAAGGCAGTAGTCAGCTCAACGTCCTTTACATCTCGTTTGCCCTCAGACTACTACATTAATGACTCTAATAAAGGCAGTAGTCAGCTCAAGGTTCTTGACATCTCGTTCGCCCTCAGACTTCCACATTAATGACTCTAATAAAAGCAGTAGTCAGCTCAAGGTCCTTGACATCTCGTTCGCCCTCAGACTACTACATTAATGACTCTAATAAAGGCAGTAGTCAGCTCAAGGTTCATGACATCTCGTTCGCCCTCAGACTACTACATTAATGACTTTAATAAAGGCAGTAGTCTGCTCAAGGTTCATGACATCTCGTTCGCCCTCAGACTACTACATTAATGACTTTAATAAAGGCAGTAGTCAATTCAAGGTCCTTGACATCTCGTTCGCCCTCAGACTTCCACATTAATGATTCTAATGAAGGCAATAGTCAGCTCAAGGTTCCTAACATCTCGTTCGCCCTCAGACGTTCACATTAATGACTCTAATAAAGGCAGTAGTCAGCTCATCGTCCTTGACATCTCGTTCGCCCTCAGACTTCCACATTAATGATTCTAATGAAGGCAATAGTCAGCTCAAGGTTCCTAACATCTGAGCTGACTACTGCCTTTATTAGAGTCATTAATGTGGAAGTCTGAGGGCGAACGAGATGTCAAGGACCTTGAGCTGACTACTGCCTTTATTAAAGTCATTAATGTAGTTGTCTGCGGGCGAACGAGAATTCATGAACCTTGAGCTGACTACTGCCTTTATTAGAGTCATTAATGTAGTAGCCTGAGGGCGAACGAGATGTCATGAACCTTGAGCTGACTACTGCCTTTATTAGAGTCATTAATGTAGTAGTCTGAGGGCGAACGAGATGTCAGGAACCTTGAGCTGACTACTGCCTTTATTAGAGTCATTAATGTGGAAGTCTGAGGGCGAACGAAATAGGAAAAGAAGACACTCATCAAAATGAGGCATCTCTCTCTCTGTATGTCTCTCTCTGTATGTCTCTATGTATCTATCTATCTATCTATCTATCTATCTATCTATCTATCTATCTATCTATCTATCTCTCTCTCTCTCTCTCTATCTATCTATCTATCTATCTATCTATCTATCTTTCTATCTATCTATCTATCTATCTATCTATCTATCTATCTATCTATCTATCTATCTATCTATCTATCTATGTATTAATGTTTATTTTTATTTATTTTATTTTTACATTCATTATTATTATTATTATTCTTTTTTAATGTTAAAAACGTACTTTAATTATGATGATTATTGCAAATGTAATATTACTTTTATAATGATAAATGCTTTAATTATGATTATAGTAAATGTGAGGATGAAAGGATATAGTATATATGATGAGAGAGAGAGGAAGGGCAGAATGTCAGACGGGCCTGCGTGCCCAATTCTTAACCCTTTGAAAATAAAGTTCGTTCGTTCGTTCGTTCGTTCTCTCTCTCTCTCTCTCGCTCTCATTTTCGTGTCATAACACTTGCTCAAACGACTGACTGAACAATGAATTAAAATAACTTCTCATTCGTCGTAACCTCTCATTTATGTGGTCAAAATCATCTACTTATTAAACTCACCTCTTTCGCAACCAGCATACGACCACACGCGTTTCTCTCACTTCACACTGTCTTAACGAGTCAAGCTGTCTAGTTTAAGTAACCGTTCATTGAAACTTACCGACGCAGAACATATCGTAATATAAATGTAGTAAAATCTGCGAGAATAATCGCTCATTTCAGTAAGATTTTAGTCATAAAATGATAATAAATAAACCCGCCCTATTGTGTCTGACGGTGATCCTCGCACACGCCAGCATAGCGCTGAATTTTGTGCAGTGCTAAAGCCTATAGAACGATCCCACGGTAAAAATCTAACACGCGTTTTAATTTCGGTTTCGAAAACGTACTACCAACATTTAACATTTTGCCAGATCTGCTGCATACACACTGCAGCCAAGACTTATAATTAACGATTTTGCGGAAGTATGCCGCCAAACTGCTATCTGAATTAACGTATTCTGTCAACTTTAACGCAAAATTTAGTAGTAATCCTTACATTTTTTGGTAGTGTTACACGATACAATACAAATTATTAAGGCCAATTCTTAACCCGCCACGCCAACACCCCGCTTCGCTTGACACATTCTGCTATGCATATATACACGGTGGAGCAAAGCCAACAGAGGCAACCACGCAGACAATTTTATTGCCTCCTCGCGGTAATGTTTCTGACGTCACAAAAACAAGTTAGTTATTTGAAAATACATGCTGGCGAGATGAAAGAGAGGGAAAGATGGCGGTCTTGTTTAAAATATTTATTTGACGATTGACTATGACAAAAATTGAAAATCTAACCCAATATGAATCTGACCATAAAAATCATATGGTAGTATAGCTTAGTGTCCACTGAGCAAGAATGTGTTTTAAATAATATGATAGTCCCAGTATTAGCCAAGTTATTGGGAAAATACTAAATGTCTACGGACGCTCGACCAGACAGACTGTCGTTCCTGCTTGTTTTTTATAACGGTAGTGGGGACGCGAGCTTAGAAGAGAGGCATTGAGGAAATTCAAATTCGCTTGGGTAAAAAGAGTATAATAGGAAAAGGGGAGCGGTAGAAAAAATGTAAACCAAAACGAAACATCTTTTTGTATTGGGCATAACTAAAGCAGACTGGCCAATAGACTGTCACCAGACGCAGAGTTTGTTTGGAATAATTTTTGTTTTTTTTTCAAAAACTGCATTTAAATTCTGGTAGTCGCAAGCTTTCGATTGGCCAGTGCTAGTAAATATTAGCAAAAAGCTTTCATTATTCATTGCCAGTTGAACAAAACTTTTATTCAGATACGCTGAGAACAGCTGTGATAAATTTAAAAGTAAATTAAATAACTAAATAAGTATTTCACAGTCTGGACGGAGCAGAAGAAACTGAGACCACTTCTTTGCAAGTCAGCGTCATTTGTTTATATTTCTTGATATTTGTGGTAAGAATGCTTTATGAATTTAATATGTTTAATCCCATTGCCAAAGTTAGATACTGCTATTAGGAAAAAGTGAAGTACGTGCCGAGAGCAGACATTGTTGAGTCCTCACATTTAAATGTATCTGTCGTGGAATATTCTAATCCACATATATAAATTAAAAGGTAAATATAAAGCCTAACAAATAATTCTAATAAAGAAAAGAGCAATGGTAAAATAACAGTGCTGTCACAAGGAATGTACTCGAAATCCCCTTTGTTTTATGCTTCGTCTGCAAATTGTAACGCTTTCACGTTGATAGTAAAAGCCTACTATATTATTACCCGCTTTCTTCAATGAAACGTGTGCTGTATTTCTTGGAAAAACATTGAGAGGCAGACTGCGTAATGACCTAAATTAATCCTAACATTAATTATACTGCGTTACCAAAACGAACGAACAGATGGACTCAAATAGAAAGAGAGAGGGAGGGCTGAAAATCAGGAACGCATGCAACACGCGTCGCGCGATACACAATTACTACTATCACGCGTGTAAGGCCACATGCACTAACTTTTTTTTCAGACGGACAGTGATAAATTCACTACCCTTCCCAGAGTTAGGTTTTAAAACCAGAAAAACGCTTATTGGGAAAACCTGACATTCTACTGTTTTATGTCCGAAATCCTGATATTAGTCTGACAGTACAGCAGGACAGGTGGCGGTTCTAACATAAAAAATAAAAAAACAACTACACGACTATCCTAGAAAATACATATTTTGAACGCAGCCACTTAGCTCTTTTAAATTTGTATATTTGGGTTCCTTAGGGTTTGCTGACAAAGAATATGTAAAACGTTACGCAAATAGTCTAGGAATTAACAAGTTATAACCAAAATAAAATATTGGGGATGCCTGACAGCATGAAATCATTTCTGCTCATAAAATTTTTTTATAACGTGTTTGAAAAAACCTTGCGTACGGAAATAGCCTACCATGTAAACTCCAAATTGATTGGAGCGCAACAAAAAGAAGACTAAACACGATTGGTCGGACTATAAATACTATATTTGGTTGTTAGGGGAGACGTAGGAAGTTAAAATTTTTTCAAACCCTTGTCGAAACGTGGCTCCATTGGCCAGACTCGCTGATATACTCACTTAGGAGCGTTAGTTCGAGACCACTAGTTCAAATAAGCTTGATAAAGCAACAGTGCGTTGAAGCCAGCTCATATTTTTGTTAAAATAAAAGCCTGGAACATAAGCAGATGGGAATTTGTGCCAGTATTTGTGCCAGAATTCATTGCTAATCAACGTATCTGTGTTTGTTTCCATGAATTGTGGTAAGCTTGAAACATTCAGTATCTTTTAATGAAAATTGAATGTGAATTGTTAATTTATGCCTGTATATATGTGTAGTTCAGTAGCAAACATGATGTAAAGCCTATAATGCCCCAGCCTGAACAGAAGGTGTCGGAGGAAAGTAAAACTGCATGGAATGGCCAAACAGTACACTGACACCTAGATTATTGATTAGACAGAAATAATGCTGGAAGTGCAGAGGCGTAGTAACCATTAAGGAGGTTAATACTGGTATAAAGTATTTCAGATGAAGCTGACAGTTGGCCTAACGCTCTGAACTCAATGTTTGTGATGTATTGTGCTCAGTGTAAAAAGAGAGTATCAATTAGTTATGAAGTAGAAGGTACATCCTTCTTGTTTTCAGGGACCGTGGTCTTGATGGTATTGAGCAGCACCTGGTCAGAGCTTTGCTGAATCCAGAGTCGGACAGCATACTCCTTGGTCCATTTAGCTATCAGTGAGGTGTCTCCAGAGCACAGGGGAGAAATCGAGCAGAGGAGTCTTTTCCTGCCGCCATCACGCAAGATAAGCTGATGTGGCCAGCTGAGCTCAAAATTATGTACCCCATCTTAAAATAACATTGTAACATAAACTTAAGAGGGGAAGTAAATTGTTTTAATATCAGGAACTGAGAACATCTCCAATACTAGCTCCCATAAAGACAAACTATTGAAGTCATGATGACAAATACCAACAGAGCTTGAACAAAACAAAACCAGTATTACCTCATATTACTACTACACAACTGACACACATAGGATACTTTTAATAATATATGTCACTACAATATTCATATTGAGAAATTCTGTACATATAACTTGTAATTAAAATTGATTGTGATTCCTGGTTCCCTTTGTATTTGAATCAGGACACATATTCATTCATAACAGCAATGAATACATATTGTTATTTGAAAAGTTATCAGTGACTCCTTTAAGATATCCTTTAGAGTGTTATATGTATGTGAGTGTCACAGTGTTGTCAAGTGTGGTGGAATAAATTAAATTGTTTATCTGTCTGTTGTTGTTATGACTTACACTTCATCATACACATACCCTAGACATACAACGTAGTCATCACACTATTCCAGAATAATTCTGACTGAGATATATATATATGTGGCAGCAAGTAAGGTTATCTATAATACACTACTCTTATTAGATATAGATACCTTCACAGCTGATCTCAGTCAGTACACTAAGTCCCCTATAAATATTTATAACCTCCCACTTCATGACAGTATCTAACTGATGTATGTTGTCATGATTATGTTTGAATATTATTGTATTAGAATATATTAGTAAGCCTCCGTGTTCCATGAACTCTGTTCAACATGCCTGAGGCATTTATATATATAAAAGAAAAGAAGAGAAAATCATATCGAAGGAAATGTGGTTACTCCACATTAATTTATGGAGGAAAACTATGTAAACGTACAGTGGCGTGTCTGCCATAGGGACCTAAGGTGTGGTCACAGCAAGGTGGGAGTCATGTAAAATTGGGGGCGAGTGCACCTGAAATGCACGCGAGGCTGACCCCATATCACAGTAGGGAAATAAATAATATCAAAAGTGATCAGATATAAAAGGCCAAGGTGTCCTTTTGTTGCAGAGGTTTTATTTCCTGTTGCCAGCTGGTAACAGGAAACCTGAGGAGTGACGATAACGCCAAGAAGTCTCCGACAATTCATGTATGCTGTCAAGAGATAACAGCAGGAGCTTGGGCGTGTGATGTGATATCGATATTTCTGCAACTACACACTATCTTATCATTCAACAAGAAACCCCAGGTGATATGTTAAGGACCTGGGTATATCTGATAGTTTCAGTTTAAATAAACACTGGTATTTCAAATCATACTCAGGAAGTTGATGGGGTATGATGATAATACAGCCCTTCATACACAGTGACTCTCCCTATTAGATGAATAAAGTGTACGCTGTGAACATTCCAACAGGAAAGACATATATTAACTTTGTAGTTATTTGGGCAGATTGTCCACACAATTTTAGTTGATCTTTTCTGTAAACTATCTTGTCCTCATTTTCAAAGACCTGTCCAAAGATATGACTGGACAGGCAAAATAAATTGTACAAAAAATATCAAATTTAAAGAAAAACTTAACCACAGGTTTTTATTTACTTCCTCATAGAAACTTAAAGTGTTTTTGTGTTGTGTACCATCATTTCATTTCTCCCCTAGACACTAGGTACATCATACACTAGAGCCAAAATAGTGACCGTGTGAGATCTAGGGAGGTAGCGTTAGGTTCCCTGCACATAATTCATCATCATCATTTATAGAGTCAGGGGCCTACATGTGCTTGACCTCACACGGTTAATATATACACGGATTTCATTCTTTTAGGATACCATCATAACCTCCCCAGCAAAATCTAACTTTGCTACAATAAACAAAATCGTTGTACATTCGCTGTAGACTATTTTGAAGTGTTTTAAGTTTAAAATAAAACAACCAAATTTGTTTTATGTCGTGTTAGGCGCAGAAATGATCAAATTTGACTATAACCAAGTGGACGCACCTTACATCACAAATCTTCCTATTAAATTCCTTTGATTCAAAGAAGAATGTTGTACAAGTATATACCATGTAAACCAAAATAAGATAGTGATGGTGAGAGTGACGGAAAGTAAGGTGGTCAGAGTGGCTACGAGGTATGGCGTCTGTCTCTAATTCTAAAGGTACTGGGCTCGCTTCCAGTACAGGGAATATAACTGTTGGAAATTTATTTTCAGAATCAGTAGTTCCAGATATGTCATACTACCTCCTGATGTCTTGAGTAGTGGCCATCCGACCTCACTACTCAAGAGATCAGGTGCCTAGCCTTCTCGGATAAGGATGAAGGAAAAAAAATATAAAGTTCAATGTGCAAGTTGCGCACGTTAAAAATCCCTCGGCAGTTGGAAATCGTAAAGAGTAGGCCAAACGGCCGCTGCCCTGGCAAAATTTAAAAAATTTGGAAGCCTACTCACCACACAAATATTTATAAAGTGTATGATTCCTCCATACTCACACTGGGTCCTCGCTGATGCTACGGAGTTCATGCATTGTGCTGAGAGTAAGGGAGGAGATCGGAGAACTGATGGAGTTGTCCGTGTGCAATGAAGATGGTCTTTAAAACCAAACCAAACCAAAACAAGATGATTGCACGATTACATCAGTATACTCTTTACCAAAACAAGATGATTGCACGATTACATCAGTATACTCTTCACCAAAACAAGATGATTGCACGATTACATCAGTATACTCTTCACCAAAACAAAATGATTGCACGATTACATCAGTATACTCTACACCAAAACGAACCCACAGACAATGGCAATAGATTCCCCTCTCACTCCTTAAGGAGCACGAAGCCAACATTGCAGCTGGTCACTTCTGCAGGAACATTGCACCAAAACATTGACGTACTCTAGCAATAGTGATTTTTGTAGCATTTATTTACATGATGTGATAGCCAGCCCATTGCACAACCTCATATTAGTCGTCTACTACGGCAGGACTGAGGAAGCTGTCTTATTATGTCTTCTCTGAGACACCTTGCAACTACAGGGCAATCATTTAGGGAAGAAAACTCTGAAAGTTTTTTGTTAAATTCTTTAGTTTACCATACACTAACGCACAGACATTACGTGAAATAGTCAATAATAGAACAATGCCTTAGTTCTGTAAGAATTTAGTACATATCTGATCAACCACCGGAAAGTTAAATTACTTCATAGAAAGTTTCAATAACTTCAAAGCGATGCAGACAATACACCGTTAAATTTATGCATGAATGGTGTTACTTAAAAAAAAAACAAAAAAACTAGCAAATGTTACTAAACAAAGCAGAACCAGCAACAATGCCAGGTTGTTTTCCTCAATCAGCCCGCTTTACGATCATTCTATTTTGGGGAAAACACTTTTGTATTTCACTGTAACTTAGCATTCAAACTAAGATCATGCTGTAGCACGCAGTACAGAATCATTAAGCTTACCAGGCCTAGCAGAAATACAGTAAAATGATCATTGTAGTTTGTTGGGTGTAAATGTTTTATAAGTCTACAAAAAGAGTTGAATATTAAATTAAGAGAATTTTTCACTAAGAAGTGTCAGGAAATAAAGAGAAGCATATCTAGTGTTCTTGCACTTAAAAAAGATAAAAAGAAGAAACTATCTTTACTATTCACGCACTTAACTGCGATAAAAGAGAAAATATATTTGCTATTCACGAACTCAAATGCGATAACAAAAGAAAATATATTTATTATTCACACACTCAAATGCGATAACAAGAGAAAGTATATTTACTATTCACGCATTCAAATGAGATAATGTGAAGAAAAACTAGCTGATGTCGAAATACAAAGAGAAAGAGACAATATGAAAACTGATATGTGAGGTAAGGCTGGGGAGTGTAACAAGTTTGGGAATGGCAGAAAAGCCACAAAAAAGCCCAGATCTACAATATAGATTGTTATTGTTGACCAGAATCGACGTCACTGCACTCCGAGTAAACCCATAGGTGCTCATTCTCCCTCAGCAAATGCCAAAATGTATGAATGCAAATTGTTCCTGCTGCGCGTTGGTATGCAACCTCTCGTTTGTCCATCTTTGCTAGTCTTACGTTTGATGCCAAATTCCAGCAGTCTTAACCTTGATGAATCATCGATTGCAGTATCATTCTCTAATAGACAATCTTTAAGGCTCAGTATCTCTCCCTTATCCATATGGAATGCACTTTCTATGGAGGCTCTTGAAGCTAGTCTATCAGCTCTTGAAGCTAGTCTATCAGCTCTAGAAGCTAGTCTATCAGCTCTTGAAGCTAGTCTATCACCTCTTGAAGCTAGTCTATCAGCTCTTGAAGCTAGTCTATCACCTCTTGAAGCTAGTCTATCAGCTCTTAAAGCTAGTCTATCACCTCTTGAAGCTAGTCTATCAGCTCTAGAAGCTAGTGTATCAGCTCTAGAAGCTAGTCTATTACCTCTTGAAGCTAGTCTATCAGCTCTAGAAGCTAGTCTATCACCTCTTAAAGCTAGTCTATCAGCTCTTGAAGCTAGTCTATCAGCTCTTGAAGCTAGTCTATCAGCTCTAGAAGCTAGTCTATCAGCTCTTGAAGCTAGTCTATCATCTCTTGAAGCTAGTCTATCAGCTCTAGAAGCTAGTCTATCAGCTCTAGAAGCTAGTCTATCACCTCTAGAAGCTAGTCTATCAGCTCTTGAAGCTAGTCTATCACCTCTTGAAACTAGTCTATCAGCTCTTGAAGCTAGTCTTTCAGCTCTTGAAGCTAGTCTATCAGCTCTGGAAGCTAGTCGATCAGCTCTTGAAGCTAGTCTATCAGCTCTAGAAGCTAGTCTATCAGCTCTAGAAGCTAGTCTATCAGCTCTTGAAGCTAGTCTATCAGCTCTTTCATTGCTGCGTACCCCTGCACGACCAGGACAGTAGACCCACACTAGTTCCTGAAGATTCGAGCCTTTTATGGAGGTTTTCCATTCTTGTCGGGGCCATCCACTTTAGACCTTCCGAAGCCTGGATTGTGAGTCTGACACAATAACCGCCCTTGTTAATGAAGTCTTAGACAATATAGATAATGTCAAGAAGTCGTCAATGTTGGCTGCGCAAAAGCGAGATGCTCAGCAGCCCTAGTCAAACAACAACAACAACAAGTGAAGACGAATATGTTGACCGCCGAGCATGAACACCTTGAAATTTTCAGCAACTCAGCATTCTATTGTCTCGGCTGAAAAAAAAAGTATTAAATAAACGACTTTGTTTTGAAAGAGTTGAGATTGGGACACAAAGTCCCGTCTATTGTTCTACCCTTCTTTTTCCTCATGCTTTAATCATGTTTTTATTCATTCACACATTCATGTAAAGTCTAATATCAAATAAGTCAACACCAACAGTGTTACCTCGACATTCCTCTTTAAGAAAGAAACAATAGGAAAATAAGTTGGAGAAATATAAAACTGGTAAAAGTAGTTCCATTGCAGATACTGCCGGAGGGCAGTGAAGTGTTAGAGACTTCCCAATAATGAGTCCAGCATAGAGAGATGGGCTGACCAGTTCCCTTCCCCGCTGCCTTTTCCTTCCTTAACTCAAAGAGAAGAGTCAGGTACCCATTTACAGCTGGGTAGACTGGAACATGTTGGTACTGTGATTCGAACCCAGCACCTTTGCTGCGAGAGACCAAGCGCTCTAACCACTCTGTCAATTGGACACTCTGGAGAAATATAAAACAGTAAAATCGGACAATAGACAGACATAGTTATTACTAATTTACTGCTATGGCAAGAAAAAGTAAGATGGGGTGAAAAGGTAGCTTGGGGTGGGGGGGGGGGAAATTAAAATGTAATTGGCATTCAAAAAGTGTGCGAATGTAAGATTAAGGGCTGAGTGTGTTTTTCAAATTACAGTGTGGTGCACTTGAACTTTCTTAAAGTCGATTTACGAATAACTCAAATGAGTTCCGGCAGGTCCAGCTAGGTGTCTTCCTTTGCATTATTATAAAGATCCGGATAATTTTTAGTTATTTTTCTGTCCAAACTCAAACATGGACTCCCATTAAATAGAAGTTCTGTCTTCACGCCCAAGTTACAGTACTAACTGGCCGTATGACATGTTTTGATAAACAAGCGATAGAAAGTTAATAAACGTCATTAGTATCGGGCTTCGTGCTAACATTACTCAAACAAACTCAGCGAACAAAGAATCCCATCGGTTAGTGAAACAAATTATCTTTCGTTAAGATCAGACAGCAACTGTAGTTCGCGGTTGATATCTGACGAACCTAGGAATTCCTCTGCGTCAGGGTTGATAACTGTTACAAAAAGCTTTTCAGGAGTTTAGTTTTAGACTAAGCAGGGAAGGACGTATGAGAGGATGAGGCAGGCGTGTATACAGTCAGCGCGCCACAGGAACAGTTAGTATTTATACATTTCGACATTATCTGAGGGTAGACTGGGCACTTATGGGTTTGCTCAGAGTACAGTGATGTTAATTCTGATCAACAATAAACATAACAATCATTAGCATAAGGTCCAAGACAAGACCAGATGAATTTACTGATGTATAATCCTACCAACTATTCAGTTCTGGCTGATAAATTACGCATACATTTTACTCGGTCAATGTTTTAATGTGAATGAAATTCACCATAGGGTGCGAGTAACTAGACTCTTTTACCCTTGGCACGGCCAATATGGTAAGGCGGTAGCGCCGCCACCGCCATGCCTCTACACAAGGTCCATGTTACCACGCGACCAGGAAGCCCCCAGACGATGGCGCAGCAACCCGCCATGCATCTACACGGTACCAGACGATTGGGGTTTGTTTTGGGCTTTTTTTTCACCCCAGGGAGCATCCTAGACTCGGGACAGGTTACACCAGCCCCACTTTGGCGTGTGTGTACTGTCCCAAGGTTTGATAACTCTCTACCCTGCAAAGGGGGTATAACTCCGATAACAAAAGTGTACCGAAGGACGTCATCTAGACAGACACTCAGTTCTGCCCCATTTGTACTGGGAGGACCCGGAAACTGGGGCTCCTGTCTAAAACACAGCAGTTGTTTGCCTGTCAAGGGGCTAGTGCCACAGGTGCAGATATCTGGTGTACCAATCCTGCACTTGTGGTATAGTTGGTACCTCTACTAGTTGTGTCCAGTGCGTAGCGGAAAATCATGATCTTGTCTCGCCTAGATAGCTGGTGATAGGCATCATTTTTTTATATGGCCTGGGTGCTCTTTTTCCCATTTGAACTTGAATGTGGCTTTTATGGTTGTTTTAGCCATTTCATAAGTGTGTCCCTATTTCATTATATTGTAGCGCTGTCCCTTGTTGAGCAAGTTTGTCTTGATGAGTGTCTAAGGTACACATTGTTTTCAAGTCTGCTTAAAAATAAGAGAATGTTAACCACTTCTCCTATGAGGAAGATTGTCTAATTGGTATAGTGGTTACAAAGGTCGGCTCTTGCGTCAAGGTTACTGGGTTCCGAGCACGAAACCTAGTAACGTCAATCTCCATTCTACAAACAGTAAATGGGTACCTTACTCTGATCTCGAGTTGGCGAAGTCAAAAGCAGTGAGGAAGTGAAATGGTTACCACACTTTATAAAGCTGGAACAAGAATGTTCTTTGAGTTGCTACTAGAGTTGGTATCGTAATCGCTCGTTCCTGCTGGAAGAAGAATTTCATTCACATTAAAACATTGACCGAGTAAAATGTATGCGTAATTTATCAGCCAGAACTGAATAGTTGGTAGGATTATACATCAGTAAATTCATCTGGTCTTGTCTTGGACCTTATGCTAATGATTGTTATGTTTATTGTTGATCAGAATTAACATCACTGTACTCTGAGCAAACCCATAAGTGCCCAGTCTACCCTCAGATAATGTCGAAATGTATAAATACTAACTGTTCCTGTGGCGCGCTGACTGTATACACGCCTGCCTCATCCTCTCATACGTCCTTCCCTGCTTAGTCTTAGGTTTGATCCGCCTAATACAAATATGGAAGATGAATGCAGAAATTTATCTTATGTACAGACGAGATAAAAACACTGTCGTTGAAGAACACTTGACGATTGTACTCCATGAATTTTTCTACGTTTATCATCATCTTGTGTTCATTTCATTTCCATAAAAAAATTACATGCTTCGTTTGCAGATATCGGCAGAAGTACACTATTGTTCATCGCACTTGTTCTGAGTTTGTTAGTACGGCAGTGTTGCTAATGACCAAAGTTCACGAAGCACTACTTCTGTGATGCCTAGTTGGCAGGGTGGATAGTCACGATCCACTCCTGTGGCGAGGCGGTGTTGTCGTTCGGATGGTCCTGGGTTCGAGTCTCGGTAAACCTATCCTTTCTGTATTTTTCTGTTGTCTAGTTTTCTATTTCTTTATTTCTCACGAGCACCTGAAACATACCTTTATGTTTTGTAATATTTATTAACTGTTCACAAACTCGGATTTCCCTTTTTATTTATTTTTATGTGTTCAGTTACACACCACGAGTACTCAGTTCTACCACTAATATCAGGAACACATGGATCCAGTGTCACGGGATTTACTCCTTTTGCTCTGCAGCGATAGTTCAAAAGTGGCCACAATTCAGAGTATCTACTAAGGGTCTTCAAAGGTGTCTACCTTTAGCTCAAGATTACTCTTGGCAGGGATGTGAATTGATGAATGGTGCTTCAATTCTAGGGAGCCTCATAGGTATTTAAGAAATCAAGCACTACGGCTGATAAGATTCATGCCGTGTAAACTTTCTATCTTCACTGACCTTCTACGGAGAATAAGAATTTTGCTCGTTTTAATGAGCCCCCAACTGAATAAACAGTAAAATATTACTTCAATAGCTGTGATATAGGTATTTAAAATGACGGAGACATACGGGTGTAGTTCACTCAAAATGACTAAATCATCTAAAAATTTGTAAATATACAGTTAAAAAAATGTAATAGTCAATTTTTGTTAACAGTGTAAAATAAACAAGGATGGGGTGAATTAGATAACATTTCATCACTAGGGATGATCTGCATAGTGTGTTTTCTCTTTCGAATTTTCTTAAAGAAAAGAGTTCATTTGGCAGTTTTAAGTGGGTACTTAGCTGCCAGTAAGGTGTTGGTTGGTTTTTTCTCCAGCCGATGCTTCTTCTTTGCAGGTTGTTGACTGGTTTACTCGTCACTGGTCCAGTCTGGTGGCCGCAACACGTCCCTCGTCGTATCGTGGGGCACTTGCGAAGATGGTCCAGCGTCTGTTGAGATCCGTCTGTTGTTGTTGTCTAGCTTTGACTAAAGGCCACTTATACCACACACTTGTTCCACAGATAGTACCACCAATTGGTACCACCGACATAAGAGAGAAACAAATACCCTCCTGAGTATTGGATTTCCTGACACAAAATCAGGTTCTCTCCGCCCCCCCCACCCCCTTTCATTCCACCATCCTATCTGCCTCAGAACTTTACCCTCTCTGAGCATTAATGTTAATCCCAGTGAGCGGAAAACACCCATTGCATTTATATTGAACATATTTACATTTATATATGCAATGGTTGAAAAGGTTAATATAATAAGTATGTGCAACAGTTCTTTCATCATCAACTCCCTACACCATATTGAACGTGGGACTACCTCTGCTTTTAGTTCTCTATGAGAAACCCGCATAAAGCAATCACCAGCTCAGGTCGTGGTGGTTCATGAAACCATTATTCTATATGCTGAGGTTGCCAGCCTCATATGACTTGGACATCCACTAGCAATTTCCACATGTTAATAATGCAAAATATAGAATTATAAAATGTACAACTCACCTCAAATACTTGGGAATACAGACTGACTTCTGGCGCAGAGAGATTGTTTCGGTAACTTGATTCAGATGCCACTTACACTTGGCCTGTGGTATTACTTTACCATAGACTCCCACTATGACTTAGTGTTCAGGTTCCTAGGATTCCGAGCTTTCCGTATTAATAAAGGTAGAGTTGTTGTTGAATAAATCTACAAGATGCTCAAACACATTGTCCGGTCCTTTAAAGTGGAATCCTTATCCTATTCCTTATTCTGGCTTGTCTGGCTGTCTTTTTGACGAGTTGAATTTCATAGTGCCGTAAACTCAAAAAACGCTAGATTATATGGCACCATTCGGCCCACGCATCCAGATTGCTACTACATGACAAGGCTCCAATCAGAAATGTTGTATTTCAACATCTCACATGCCAAACCAATAGCAAGCAATATGCATTTATTTGTAGGGGTGAAACACCAAATGTAATGTTTACAAGTCACTCTCCATATAAGGTATGTCAGCTTCCGTCTATTATTGATCATGTTTACACTCGCCACTTCATAATCTATCACAGGTAATCTCTTTCAAGATGGATAATTATCGTAATTATGCCTACCAGTCTGCCCGGAAATGATTATCTCACTTACCTGGCTTAGCCAACACTATCAACAAACCGGTCAGACAGAACTATTATCAGTGATAATTATAATCGACTGTGGTCATCCCACGGTTGTTTACTTCTTAATCGGTCGCGCCCATGCAGTGTCTGGTAGGAAATGTATTACACATTAGTAAACCATACTTCTCTTTACAGATCCCATGTGTCAATATGGGTTCAAACGAAAGTGATAGATTAACCTAATCAGCAAAAATGGTAGCTGAAGTCCCGACATGACAAGAATTGCACGGAGTGTAAACAATGAATCGAAAATACTAAATACTGTCAGAGGTGGGAAAAAAGAAAGTGAAGAGCACAGAATGAATTACAGGATGCACAGGTAAATATGACGTTCGAGGTTATTTTGTCACATCCAGTACACAGACGATAAAGATGGTTACCACTGACATCATCAAGTCGTTTCACTAGGATAAGCTGACATTTTTTATTATCATTTTTGCTCATTATGGAGCATGGGGTCATTGCAGTAGCTCGTCTTCTTACAGGAAGCCTGCGCCCAGCATTCACATGGTCCTGCAGCGGTTGTTTCTGTAGCAGTATGTTTTACATGATGAGGTTGCCAGCCTCATGCACAACCTCATATAAGTTGCCTTATACGACATGCATGAGGGAGCACTAGTCCTGTTCTATCTTTGTCTGATCAGAGCCACCCCCCCCACCCCCCGGGAACGACTCGTGACAATTGTTATCACAATTTGTTTCATTTATCACAATAATTACAATATAGCCCCAGTATATTAGATGTTCATTGACCCAGTGTGGAACTGATCACAGGAACCAGACAAGTGCAAGTGAAACATGAGATGAGAAGAAAACGCTTGCGACGGATAGGTCACACACTGTGGAAAACTATTGATCACATTACAAGGCATTCCTTTTTCTGGAACCTCCAAGTTAAGAGAGGTTGAGGTTGACCTAAAAAAACACGCGGAGAAGAGAACTGGAGACAGAAATGAATGGTATAAAGAATGCATGGAAAGACCTTGAATGAGACAGGAGGACCTGGCACAAATTGTGAAGAAGGCCTATCGTTAAGTCCTTTTTCGCGTGGGAGTTACGTGTTTGTGATTCTCACGTGCGGGTCTAGTTTTTTTTTTTATAGACACGCTTGTGAGCACATCTAAAGTTATGAGATGGGTAATTATTTGCGTGCCTTCGTGCACTATATTTGAACAAAATAGCGCAACTGGGTATATTTTCTTTAAAAAAGAAAACGTTTAAATAGACACGATAAGTGAATCACGAAGTTGAGGAGACAAATAGGTGAGCTGAGACAAATAGGTAAGCTGATCTCACATGTCAATTCTTTAGTTCGCGCTTCAGTCAAAATGTACTGAGTTGAAACGAGAAAAACTATAATCTCTCGACAAACAGTATCTGGCAGGGCTTCGGCACGGTTGGTTATGGCGAGCCGCTAGTGTGACCAGGGTTTTTTTTTTTTTTTTTTTTGCTGAGCATTGTATAAATGGTAACACATTGTACCTTCATGGAAGATATCCTATATATTATTCAAATCTTCGTAATGAAAAAACAAGGAATATAAGAACTCGTCACCGTGGAGCTTCCACCGTCCTTGAGATGACGGCGGTTAGTGAGACCGGTCACATTCGATATGGATTATTTATATCAACGTGCATATGTCTGCCATTATAACCTTTGGTGATTTACTGTCTATGACGTCGATGTTCCTGTCTTCACTAAACTGTTATTGATGTGCTACATGATTCCAGCTTACTTGTCTTACCAGTTGGTCCATCTTATGACCCTGGCATTACTGTTGTGTTGGTTGCATCACGTTACACAAATCTAACGGAGCCTAGACATTCGCTCAAATATAAAACAACTGTCGGCCAATATCAGTAAGCCCGACATTTCTGACATCAACATCCTATGCTCCTAGGGGAGCTCGTGAGTAGTGAATTAATGAAGGAATGTGAGATAAATGTAAGCGATGACAAGAATCTTATTTCTACCATGTTGCTCAAGAGTGAGTAGTAAATTATTATTTGACGAACTACTTTAACAAAACGGCATAAAACATTTGACGAACTACTTTAACAAAATGGCATAAAACATTTAACGAACTACTTTAACAAAACGGCATAAAACATTTTACGTGAAGTTCCACGGGGTCTCTGATGAGACAAACAAAAAACCGCAGTACTGCTCCATAATGTTTGTCATACAAAGAGGTTAATGAGGTTGTGTATTAGGCTAACAACATCACGACGTAAAACAGGTTGTTTCAGAAACTTCAGTTGTTAAAGCATGTGAATGGTTGATGCAGGCTTCCTGTAAGGGGACCAGCTACAGTGGGGGATCCATGCTGCATAGGGAGCGAAATAAAAGGTGATGGTGATGATGGCGATGATGATGGTGATGATGACGACGACGACCATGATGATGATGAATCTTTGTCACTCTTTATGTATGTTTCATCAGGGGACAAAATAACGCTAACTAAGTTTCTAGACCTATCTTTCAACAAAACAAAAGAGATTAGCAACTGGCCTATCTCTATGACAAGTAACCAAGCTGATAAAAAGCAGATATCTGTGTCTGTGCTTCACCCCAGTCAAAAGATGACCCTTCACCACTTATTTATTAGACAATAAACACTGAAGCCTTTCACATACATATTCATTGATTCAGCCTTATATTACTTTGTGCATTTATCTTGTAGACATATAACGCAGTTACTTCTTAATTTATCGTTACATGGTTTATTGGTATACCAAATTAGACAGACGACAGAGTCAAGCTAATTTACTAGACAGCATTCAAGTTATCTCTTTATGGCTTTCTTAAACATGTTTCGAACTTTGTTTATGGAATCCTCGACACTGCCCAAAAAGCAAAAACATTTTATAACTATATAGCGAGAATCCATTTTGTTTGTTTCTTTTTGTTTAACAACTTTCTTAAAAGATCAATTTCACATTGCATATTTGTCGTGTTTCAAATCTTTCACGATCCATTTTCCATTTATCGTAGAGAGTGGAAACTTTGTAAGTATCTCCGTTCTTGGTAAATTTTAATATTACATATTTTTAACGAAATTGACCCATTTGATTTTAAATAACAATTAAAGCAATCTAAAATAGAGTGGAAATAATTCAATTAAAGTAGCGGTTTTAAATTCATGGAAACAGATAACGGCAAATATAGACTGTGTTTCGTATTTGAAGATGCAGGAGTCGGATGCTGAATGATAATGTGTCCATTTAATAAGTGTGTGTTTTCAAACAACAAGTTCTATGGGTCGTTTGTTTTAAACGTAGCTCTAGTGATGACCAGGGGGGTTTGGGATGACAGGTATTGGTAGTACCTCTGGTTAAGGAGCTGTCATACCCTTTTCAGGGCAGCTCGGCCACCTTTGGTCCAAACCTGGCATTCAGCTCTCAACTGTGGCTCCTCGTAGCTGTCAGCATGCGACAGCGGCCACCCCCCGGGAAACGGCTTTGACAGGCCGGCTAAACTAGGTGAGGGTAGCCGACTGGTTATAAACCTTCGGTGAGTTAGGGTCTGCCTACCCATGCATGCGAAGACTGGATTGTTGCGGGGCTTTATACGATTCACTTCTTTTATTGTTGTTGCGGCCCCGTCTTCTATTTCAGTGGTCGTTGTGGAAAGCCACCGTTCTCATTGATTCAATAAGCTTCTTAGTTCTGGTCATTTGATTCATTAATTCTTGATCGTGCTATTGTTGGAATAGTTACGCGAATGTGAGTTAATACTTTCTGTCTGTCACAAGGTTTGAACTCAGTATCATAATTGTTGAATTTGTAACTTCAATGAACGTGATAAGTCTCTTCTCGAGTCCACACAATTTTTAATATACATTTCAAACAGTAGACAGTCCATGGAGGTTGATTATGAAAACATTATATATTAGAATTGAATCATACATCATAAATGCTATCCATGCATTATAGTCCTGGTCCAATAATATGCAACCCTATAGTCAGAACGTCGTAACTATATGTACGCGCGGTTGGGACATCCAACGGCCGACAATGAGATTAGACGTCTGGCGATATAAAACGAATGTGGACCATAATTTCATCCTTCCTTGACTTTAGTTAAAATTACTAACCTCGATACATTCCTCTCTTCATAAGAATATCGGACTGACCCATGTCCGTACTGCAATAACATATGTGCGGCAATATCATGCCTACCACTGGAAGGATTATAGGACACGTCTTATCCGTTTGACGGTCATCTAAGAAAAGGGTGTGGTAACCTAGTCACGGTGCGTGACATACCAACGCATACACGTCATAATCAATCGTGTGTATCGCGTACACTAACTAACAATTATTTACATTATATTAAACGTAGTCACCTATTAATCTTATGCTGTTAACCTCTAGCAGACCATGCCAATAAAATACCTTAACAATTCCCTGTCCACTGGGGGAAAAAAAATCTATTAGATAGATTTTTTTTAACAAAAACCCATCTGAAAAAATACCAATATGTTAACAATATCAAAAAAAAAATTTAACGAGATTGCGGCATATGGCCTACGACGTTCTGTCTAGAACCAATGTCGTGGTCATGTCGACTAACCAATAGTCATGTAATATATTCATTATTTATATCATAAATAAATATAAATGGTAATAAGAACTAAAAGAGAATGGTAATGTCGATCTCTAATTAAATAATTAATTAACTTAAAATATGTCGTGATAAAATGTCATGTCAGACTAATTTAAAGTGTTAAAATTAAACTAAATAACTATACTAGGTATGGAATAAGAATAAGTTGTTGAAAATCTAATGTAAGAAAAATGAGAGGATCTGTTAAAGAAAGACATAATAACGAATAAAGAATAAATTAGAGAAAGAAAAAAAATGATGTATAAATTTAACTAAGTTATGTGTGTTGAACATCAAGTAAGTGTAGTATTAAGTTATTAATACCTTTCTAACTAATTTAAACAATAGTATGCAATATAATCATGTAATTCTAAGAATATAATCAAAGAATTATGTGAGTTTTCTTTTCTTTCTTTCATTTTTTTAAGTTTCATTCATTTTTTTAAAATTCAACTCACTTGTCATTTTAATGTGGATTAGTTTTAAAGAATAAATTAAAGTAATTAACATTGGATATGAAGATCCATTCGTAGTCTTGATCCTTGAATTTCCATTAGACAAAATGTTCAAGTATTCTGAATCACGTTATATAACGAATTAGTTCGACTGGAATGTCATTTATTTTCTCCGAAGTGTTTTGAAACAATGTTGTGACAAATGTAAACCAGGAAAGTCCCGGTGTAAAGACGAATATAGTGTCAATTGATTGCAGTCACTTTGCGTATAATTTGCCTATAGAAAGCAGCTGAGTAAATGGTTCATTCATGTGTCAAAAAGCAACGATGGTGCTATGTTCTTTGATTAAGTTTCTCTGTACATAGTATTGTCTTTGCGACAAACAACGTAAATTAGGAATCGACATCATTAGGATTTCGAGATAATGTATCTGCCAAGATGTTGTCGGATCCTGTGATGTACTCGATTGAAAACTCGAAGGGTTGGAGGAGTATAGCAAATCTGGTCAATTTTGGACTCTTGTGATTTGCTCGTTGTAGTGATGCTACGGCCCTTTGATCGGTTTGTACTACAAAAGGGGCTCCCAGTAGGAATTTTTCTAGTTTGGTTATCGCCCACACGACGGCTAAGAGTTCGCGATCAACCGTAGAGTACTTCACTTCTGGTGGTTTCAGTTTTCGTGACACGTACAAGTTTGGATGGAGGATGTCGTCATGGTATTGGAGCAAACATGCGCCAATTCCGTAGTTACTCGCATCTGTACGAAGAATGAACTTTTTAGAAGCATCAATTAATCTCAAAATAGGTGGATTTGAAAATATAGAAATTATTTGCCGAAAAATTCTGTCACATTCGTCAGTCCATGTCACTTTCACTGGCATGTTCTTCTTTAGTAATGAGGACAATACAGCAGTGATGGATGACAAGTTAGGTACGAATCTACTGTAATATTGGACTAGACCTAACAAGCTTCTCACTTGTTTCTTCGTTTGAGGAACGGAAATGTTTAAAATTTTTGAAACTGTACTGGGTAATGTTCGGATATATCCAGCTCCAATAATGTGACCCAAAAAAGTGATCTCATGAAATGCTACCTGTAATTTTGTAGGTTTAGCAGTTAACTTGTACCTTCTCAAGGTATCAAAAACGTATCCAAGACCCAAAAAATGTTCCTCAAAAGATGAACTAAACAAGCATATGTCATCTATATATGTAATAATGTCTGGTCTACCTGAAAAAATGTGTCGCATCATGCGAACAAAGGTAGCTGGAGCGTTAACCAGCCCAAAAGGCATCACGTTCCACTGGTATAGACCTAGCGGAGTTGAAAACGCTGTGTAGTATTTTGCTTTTTCGGTTAGTGGTATCTGCCAATAACCTTTAGTTAAGTCTATCTTAGTAAATATAGTTGCTGTCGATAGACGTGGCAGTAAGTCATCGAGAAGTGGATGTGGTTCGCTATCAACTATCGTTTGTGCATTTAATTTTCTATAGTCGACGCATAGTCTAATGTTATTGTCCTTCTTTCGGACAATAACTAATGGAGAAGAAAATGGGGAATTACTAGTTTCGATAATTCCTAAAGATAACATCTGTTCAAGTTCCTTAGTAGTTTTAGTAAGAAAGTGTATAGGAACAGAATAAGGATGTACCCGAATTGGAGTATCCTCGTTAAGAGTGATGTCATGATTAATGACTGATGTGCGACCTGGAACATCGGTCAACACATCTGGATAAGATTGTAGCAGATCAGCAATCTTTTGATGCTGTTGCGGTGTAACCGACGAAGAGATGGTTACGTCCCGCCAAGATTCGCTAGATTGTACTACAGGTACAGGTAAAGCTAACTGTACCTCAGGAAAAGAAGATTCTTCTTCCTGGATAACGGATAAATTAGAATAGTGACATGTAGGTCTGAAAGTGTCATCTAATTCATGAAAAATAGCTTGTAGATGTTCAGGTCGAGTATGAAATTGCTTGAGCATATTTATGTGAAATATTTTGTGATGTCCCTTAATGTCCAGGACATAATCAACATCAGAAATCTTATTGATAACCTGGTAAGGACCATTCCACGAGATTAGTAGTCTATTATTGTTATGTGGCAATAACACATAAGCTTGATCTCCTGGAAATAATTGACGTAATCGTCTATTACTGTTTTGGAAAGTTCTAGCTTTCTCTTTCGCAGCCTCAGATGAAGCTGTTGCCATTTGACAGGCATCAATAATGTTATTCCGGAGATTAATTACATATTCATAGGATGACTGAGTGTCCTGAGTCATCTCAGAATCGATTAATAAATCTTTTATCAGTCCCATAGGACCTCTTGGAGGAGCGCCAAAGACTAAATGAAACGGAGAGAAGCCAGTTTGTTCATTTGGCACCTCTCGATAAGCGAATAACACCGCTGGTAGCACTCTGTCCCAGTCCTGTGGATGGTTAACTGTAACTTTATGTAGCATTTGTTTGAGTGTACGGTTAAGTCTTTCTACAGCACCATTACTCATTGGGTGATAAATGCTGCTGAGGTTTCTATCTATTTGCCAAGTCTTCATTACCTCCGTCATAGTCTCAGATATAAATTGAGAACCATGATCTGACAAAAGTTTTCTAGGAAAACCTACTCTAGAAAAGATCAAGTGTAGTGCATCAGCTACATCTGTGGTGGTGGTTGTTTTTAATGGGATGGCTTCTGGCCATCGTGTGCATAAATCGATGCAAGTGAGAATAAACCTATGTCCTCTGGCTGATGGTAAAAGTGGGCCAATGATATCAATGGCCATTTTGTCGAAAGGTCTCACCGATATATCACAAGCCTGAATAGGCGCCGTGTGAAAGGCTCCCCGTGCTTTCACTTCTTGGCATATCGTACAGGAGCGTACGTACTGTGAAATATCTCGTGATACTCCCGGCCAAAAAAAAGAAGATAATACTCGTGAACGTGTACGAGTATAACCCATGTGACCTGCACACTTAGAATCATGTGCATGTTGAAGTATGTACCGCCTAAAAGCAAAAGGTACCATGACTTGTTGTCTTATCTGAGTTTTATCCATAAAACATCTTAATAAAATGTCATTTTTAATACTAAACCACTGACTATAATTTATGTTCCTAGAAAGATTGTCATCTTTGTTGACCAGCGTAAAAAATTTTGTTAGTGACCTGTCTTCCCTCTGTTTTGCAGCAAATGATACTCGGTCAATAGCAGAATGAATCTCGATATTTTCATGATCATTTGTTTCCTTGTTTTCCGTGTCTATAGTCTCTAATTGTTTTGTATGTGCTCTGGTTATTGCTGCATTTCCGATGTATAGATTATTTTTTTCCCATTGAATAATCTCATCTGGTGTGCAATCTTTACTCCCGTGTATGCATCCCACCATAAGGTCGGCAATTGGGTTTCTTAACATGCATGCTTTAACATTGCCTGTGAAGAAAGGTGTGTCAATGTAAATAATAGCTGTTGGATAATATTCTATGGTTCCCCCAAAAGTCATGCACCTGACATGTTCTCCAGTTGCACAATTTGGATGAACAAGTGTCTGACGGATTCCGATCGTGGTCGATCCCGAATCTCTTAAGACTGAGACGATGGATCCATTAACTTTTCCTCTGTTGAAGATCAGTGATCCTGTTCCGTCATTGACTGCTAGACTGACTTCTGGTAGAATATGACCGCAGTTCAGAACTGTCTCTTTTGCTTTCTGAAATATAAGATTACATGTTGGGCAACTATTTGCCACGTTATAATTCATTGCAAAACAAGTAGACGATGACTGTATTTTGTTATCAGTAGTTGAACTCTGAACCCTAGGGGTTGTAGCAGTAGTAACAGCTGCCCCTGTATTATGGTTATAAGTTGTCGATCTACGAGAATGAGAACGATGACGAGAATAATTAGATGAATTATCCCGTTGTCCTCTATTGTAACTGTTATCTCGATGTCTCGAGTTATAATTATCGCTATTGTTCCACTTGTAATCATTATTATAGTTATATGATCGATTATAACTTGAGTTACGTGGATTACTGTTATTTCTTGACTGAGGTGAATAGTTTCTGGTTTGTTGTCGTCCTCTATTAAAGTTATTGTTAAAGTTATTCTGTCCCTTATGAAAATTAATGTCATAGTTTCCTTTGAACCTACCCCTGTCTACACTGTGTGTTCTAGGTTTGTTATGATTATGATATGCCATATTGGAGGCTACAGGAAGTGGTTCTCTTATCAATGTGCCAGAAATATTAGCATTCGGATGAGCTGTGCAGTAATTTAAAGAAATTTTTTCTAACTCATCAATAGATTCTGGTTTTCTTTCTTGCAGATAAGCAAAGAATGGTGGGCTGACAGACGATAATACTTTATCCCTCAATAACAAATCGACTAACTTGTCGTAGGATTTGTTGACACCTGCCAGTTCAACCCATCTGTTAAAAGTATTGCGTATGTTAGCAATAAAACCTGTGAAATCTCTATTGTTATCTGGCAACAAACTTTTAAAACGCAATCTACATGCCTCTTCGTTCAAGTGGAAACGACGTAGTAACAACGTCTTAATGGCCTCATAGTCTGTTGATAGTGTTGGATCTATATTTTGTGCTGCACTTGCAGGTTCGCCATCTAGAAATTCCTTAAGTTTCAGTGCCCATGCCGCTTTGTCAAGGTTATTCACCTTACATATGTCCTCAAAGCGCGCGAGCCACGATGAAAGGTCATCTACGTGTAACTTGAATGGAGGCAGCTTAAAGTAATAATTACCTTTAAGTCGTGTGGATGAAGATCCAGATTGAGCAGTATCATTTTGGGTTGCTGCAGCGCCCTGTGAATTAAGTTTTGCTGTTTCTAATTTAAGTCGTTGCAATTCCATTTCTTGCTGCAGTATGATTTCTTGTCGTTTCAATTTATTCTCTTCTTCAATCCGTAGGATTTCATCTCTTGCTATCTTTCTTTCTTCTTCTTGTCTTAATTCTGCCTTCTTTTCCGCCTGTTTTCTTTCAAGTTCTTCCATCTCTGCTTTAGCAATGGCTTTCTTTTCCTCCTCTTCTGCCTTATATTTTGCAAATTCAGCCAATGCATAAGCCTCGAGAAGTTCTCCTTTTTTCCCAAAATCTTTACCATTTTTAATAAAATAGTCTAAGTTAAGCATCTTGACGTTAATATTGTACGTAATGGTTATGTAATAATCACCAATAAATTTTAAGTAATTATTATACTTATTCAATTTATGAATAGTCGATATAAACAATCATAATATTATTGAACTTAATCTGGGAATGTTCAATTTAATTAATTGTAATATTATCTAACTATTATTTGTAGATTCCATACATAGACATACTATGTTGGGAAAATATTACATATATACTCGTTAATATATCATAAATAGTTATGATATTTATCTATTTCGGGTGCTGAATTACTATCATGCACCTAATAATAAATAGTATTATTCCTCAAGTATTATATCATTCAGTCAGTGATATGTGCTAAGTAAATCATTTAGTAATGGAAAAAATGTACCAAATAATATACACTATGTCCTTTATATGCAGGACAGACTAAAAAGTCAAATTATTTTATAAATATATATTATTATTATATTATGCCTTAATCATGAGCTATAAAGTGCATCGCCCATTTCTTGGACTACCACTGCAAATTGGTGCAAAGTCCCTAATTCTCCTTAAAAGTCATTAAATTTTAATTATATTCATATACACTCTTATTAAGCAAGAAATTATATTATTAGTGTTAAATCATGAACAGATGAAATGAGGACATACGATACGATGGGTAAACCAAGGATAAACAAACCATATTATCACGAAACAAGACGTTTCTACAATAAAAATTGATATTATGAAACCAAATCTGCAAACCGGAAATATAGAGTAGGGTGAAGGTTAACTGAATATAGAGTTAAATCTGCGTACACAAAAATTAATGACGCAAACATGGACTCATTGACGGTTATACAAAAAAAAATGAACTGAATAATAGCAAGATCAGAAAGAACAAGATAGATTACTAACATTGTTACCAAACTAAATAGAATTTAAACTGAATACGATAAAATACACCGATTATTTCACCAAACTAGACATCTAACATATACTGTGAATTAAATGCAGTCCCGAACGAAACAAGCCCCGGAAATGTCATCGACGCGTTCTCCGCGAAATGCGATTTAATTCACTACCCTAAAGACCGTTCAGAATGAATATCGGCAATCCGTAGAGCCATAATTTATTCATTCTGAATCTCCACTCCAACCTCCCACAAATTAGGCACAGCACAAACAATGAAAACAAATATAACGTGCATATAAAATATATAGAACGGACATGCCTGCAAAATGTGAATTAGACTCAGTGATGTTTCTTATGAATGACAACAGTCACGAACTGAGACTTATCTTTTAACCCGTCGTCCGATGCGATCTTCACCAACGGCCTAGACTAGAGGATAGGACTGTTTGCTCCTTGTTGGTAAATAATGTCTTTTCAATCCTATGATCTACTGAGAAGTTGTATTCTTGAATGAAACATTAGGTGAGCTGGCATCGTCCTTCGATCGTTGGCTTGTACACGGAATATTGTGACGTCACTGATTTTTGCATAGTTACACAAGCCACGTCATGTTCGGAATCATGTGACTTGAACGTTTTCTTGTAATCGTAAACAGTCCGTGAAAGTATGTAAACAAGAAAAATTTCTTTCTTCCTTCGTTCCCCAGCAATGGCAACCACTCTGTTGCGGGGCTTTATACGATTCACTTCTTTTATTGTTGTTGCGGCCCCGTCTTCTATTTCAGTGGTCGTTGTGGAAAGCCACCGTTCTCATTGATTCAATAAGCTTCTTAGTTCTGGTCATTTGATTCATTAATTCTTGATCGTGCTATTGTTGGAATAGTTACGCGAATGTGAGTTAATACTTTCTGTCTGTCACAAGGTTTGAACTCAGTATCATAATTGTTGAATTTGTAACTTCAATGAACGTGATAAGTCTCTTCTCGAGTCCACACAATTTTTAATATACATTTCAAACAGTAGACAGTCCATGGAGGTTGATTATGAAAACATTATATATTAGAATTGAATCATACATCATAAATGCTATCCATGCATTATAGTCCTGGTCCAATAATATGCAACACTATAGTCAGAACGTCGTAACTATATGTACGCGCGGTTGGGACATCCAACGGCCGACAATGAGATTAGACGTCTGGCGATATAAAACGAATGTGGACCATAATTTCATCCTTCCTTGACTTTAGTTAAAATTACTAACCTCGATACATTCCTCTCTTCATAAGAATATCGGACTGACCCATGTCCGTACTGCAATAACATATGTGCGGCAATATCATGCCTACCACTGGAAGGATTATAGGACACGTCTTATCCGTTTGACGGTCATCTAAGAAAAGGGTGTGGTAACCTAGTCACGGTGCGTGACATACCAACGCATACACGTCATAATCAATCGTGTGTATCGCGTACACTAACTAACAATTATTTAATATTACATATTTTTAACGAAATTGACCCATTTGATTTTAAATAACAATTAAAGCAATCTAAAATAGAGTGGAAATAATTCAATTAAAGTAGCGGTTTTAAATTCATGGAAACAGATAACGGCAAATATAGACTGTGTTTCGTATTTGAAGATGCAGGAGTCGGATGCTGAATGATAATGTGTCCATTTAATAAGTGTGTGTTTTCAAACAACAAGTTCTATGGGTCGTTTGTTTTAAACGTAGCTCTAGTGATGACCAGGGGGGTTTGGGATGTCAGGTATTGGTAGTACCTCTGGTTAAGGAGCTGTCATACCCTTTTCAGGGCAGCTCGGCCACCTTTGGTCCAAACCTGGCATTCAGCTCTCAACTGTGGCTCCTCGTAGCTGTCAGCATGCGACAGCGGCCACCCCCCGGGAAACGGCTTTGACAGGCCGGCTAAACTAGGTGAGGGTAGCCGACTGGTTATAAACCTTCGGTGAGTTAGGGTCTGCCTACCCATGCATGCGAAGACTGGATTCGGTAGACTGCGCGGAAGAAACCACCTGTTGGTTCAACGGGCATGACGGCGATTACCAGCAACGCGCTGTGGAGCGTAAGGAGCATGGCGAGGCACGTAGAAAGCCATGGTCATCCACTGCACCTGACTTCATCTCCAGTCGTCTTGACTTGTCTTGCCACTGGATTAAGATGGACCCAGGCGAGAGAGTGAGGTCGACGAATTGTGCAACTCTTCCTCACTTTAAACCAAATCACTGCGCAAGTCACTCTTTCATCCACTCATCCACTCATCCATCCACTCACAACAAGTCCTGTGGTGATGAGCGAGCGGCGAAGCGGCAGGCGTGGGTGCGCTGGCAGTCGTAGTCGCAGACCTACACACAGGCGGCTCAGGCCATATGGTCGTCTTCCACTGATCGGAGCAGCAGTGGGATTCGGCAGCCCCCTGAGTGACTGAGCAGCCCTCTTTAGGAAAGCACTGCTCACCTCCGTGGCATGAGGAAGGGGCTAGAAAAGGTGCCCTAAACATTGCCTGCTCCACCATTACCTAACCAGCTTACCGCTGTTGGTGGGTACCCTACTTCAGCGGGCGACACATAAGAAAAAGAAAGGACAGATTTTTCCCCCTCATTCTAGGCGCATGGAATGTGCGCACTCTACTCGACAAAGACTTTAACACAAACAGACCCGAGAGGCGAACTGCCCTGATAGGGAGAGAACTGGCCAGATACAACATTGACATAGCAGCACTGAGTGAAACTCGACTTGCAGGCGAGGGCCAACTTTGCGAAGAGGGTGCAGGTTATACATTCTATTGGAGCGGAAGAGGAACTGAAGAAAGACGAGAAGCAGGGGTTGGATTTGCAATCAAAACAGCACTTATTGGCAAGCTAGCGGAGCCCCCAAAGGGAATAAATGACCGTCTCATGACGGTCAAGATCCCGCTGCTTTATGGAAGGAAACATGCCACCATCATTAGCGCGTATGCACCAACTATGACAAACCAGGATGACGTCAAGGATAAGTTTTACGAAGAACTACATGCAGTCATTGCATCAGTTCCCAAAGCAGATAAGCTTATTATTCTTGGTGACTTTAATGCAAGAGTAGGCTCAGATAACATCTCCTGGAATGGCACTATCGGAAAGTACGGCGTGGGTCGCTGTAACAGCAATGGACTTCTTCTCCTCCAGACTTGCGCAGAACATAACCTCCTTGTCACCAACACCATTTTTCGACTTCCTATCCGCAACAGGACCTCCTGGATGCACCCTCGCTCGAAGCATTGGCACCTAATTGACTATGTAATTGTTAGGAAGAAGGACAGGCAAGATGTCCGGGTGACCAAGTCCATGTGTGGTGCCGAATGCTGGACTGATCATCGCCTCATTGTGTCTAAACTTAAAATTCGTATCCAACCTGCCAGGCGCCCTCAGGGAAAGAAAACTCAAAAAAGGCTGGATATTACCAAACTAAAGAAGACAAAAATTAAACAGTCATTCACTGACACCCTAGAAGACCGTCTCAAATCTATCTCGTTAGACGGCCAAAGTGCGGAAACAAATTGGACAGCCCTAAGCGAGCAGATCTACAACACTGCTACAGAGGTCCTGGGTCCCGCCATCAAGAAACAAAATGACTGGTTTGATGAGAACTCAGATGATATAAAGAAGATGTTGGCTGAGAAACACCATCTCCATAAAGCATATTTAAATGATCCAAAATCTACATCCAAGAAAGACGCTTTCAACAACATGCGTAGAATCGTCCAACATAAACTACGCCAGATGCGGGATTCATGGCTGAGTAATAAAGCAGATGAGCTCCAAGGCTTTGCTGACAGCCATGACTTGAAAAATTTTTACCATTCACTCAAAGCGGTCTATGGTCCAACATCATCAGGATCATTTCCCCTCCTTAATGCAGATGGAAAAACACTAATTACAGACAAGGAAAAAATTCTCCAACGCTGGGTCGAACACTTTAATAATATTCTGAACCAGCCATCATCTATTAACGATGAAGCCATCAACCGACTGCCCCAAATTCCTATAAATGAAGCACTAGATGATATACCGACTTTGGAGGAGACTCAAAAAGCGATTCGTCAACTTTCTAGTGGAAAGGCCCCCGGCTCCGATTCAATTCCTGTTGAGGTCTATAAAGATGGCGGTACAGTTCTGATAGAGAAACTTCACATGATCTTCCAGCAAATGTGGCAGAGTGAAACCATCCCACACAATCTCAAGGATGCGTCAATTATACATCTTTATAAACGTAAAGGTAATCGCCAAGACTGTAACAATCATCGAGGCATCTCACTACTATCAATCGCTGGGAAGATATTTGCCAGAATCCTTCTTAATCGCCTTACGGCTCATCTTGACAAAGGTCTTCTACCTGAAAGTCAGTGTGGATTCCGGAAAGAACGTGGAACCACCGATATGGTGTTCGCTGCAAGACAGCTTCAAGAAAAATGCCAAGAACAGCACTGTGACCTGTACACAGCTTTCATCGACTTGACAAAGGCGTTCGACACGGTCAGTAGAGAGGGTCTATGGAAGATCATGGCAAAATACGGCTGCCCAAAGAAATTTATCTCAATAGTGCAGCAGCTGCATGATGGAATGCAGGCTAGAGTTCAGGAAAACGGTGAGCTATCGGAGCCTTTCCCAGTCTCAAATGGAGTTAAACAAGGGTGTGTACTTGCACCGACTCTTTTCAGTATCATGTTTTCTGCTATGCTGACTGATGCTTTCAGAGACGGGGACACAGGAATCGACATCAGATATCGTATTGATGGAAAATTGTTTAACCTTAGGAGGCTTCAAGCAAAAACCAAGGTCAAATCACACACCATCAGGGATCTTCTGTTTGCTGACGATTGTGCCCTCAGTGCTGGCTCAGAGGCTGATCTGCAGCGTACCGTTGATAGATTCTCCGAAGCCTGCTCCAACTTTGGGCTTACCATCAACACAAGGAAAACAGAAATCATGTACCAACCAGCTCCTGGCACAATTTATACTGAGCCAGTCATCAAGGTAAATGGTGAGAAACTGAATGTTGTGAACAGGTTCACATACCTTGGTAGTACACTATCCCAGAACATCGTCATTGATGATGAGGTGAACACCAGGATCTCCAAAGCCAGCAGCACATTTGGCAGACTATACACCAACGTTTGGCATCGAAGTGGCATTAGTCTACAGACAAAGCTGAAGGTATACAGAGCTGCGGTGCTTCCAGTGCTGCTTTATGCATGTGAAACATGGACTGTATACAGGCGCCACGTAAAAAAGCTCAACCACTTCCATACAGTCTGTCTCAGGAAGATAATGAACATCAAATGGCAAGACAAGATCCCGGATACCGCCGTTCTTGACAGAGCTGGTATCCCTAGCATCGATACTATTCTGATGCAGTCACAGATTCGCTGGGCAGGTCATGTAGTCCGCATGCCAGACCATCGACTGCCAAAGATACTCTTTTATGGTGAGATGCAGAAGGGTAGACGCTCCCATGGTGGCCAGAAAAAGCGCTTCAAAGACACGCTTAAGGCTTCATTAAAAACCTTTGACATAAACCCAGACACATGGGAAGCTGCTGCGCAAGACCGAACTGCCTGGCGCACATCTCTTCGTAAAGGTGCAGTGGCATGCGAATCTTCCAGAAGAGCAGCAGCGGAACAGCGGAGACAAGCTAGAAAAGATCGTGAAATAAAACCTTCACATGAAGCAAACATTCCCTGCCCACACTGTCCGAGATCCTTCCAGGCCCGCATCGGGCTCATCAGTCACCTTCGTACTCATAGACTATCCTAACATCCTAATAATTGGATGAACAGAGTGGTCTTCATCACCTGTGATGGACGAACAACAATGATGACCAACTTGTTTGCGAGTTTTAAATTAGGTATTTAACCATGTCAAAGATTACTTATTTAAAGATAAATTTCACTCTACAGAAAACTAGCATTCCAGTTATCATTTAAAATCGTAAAACATTTTTATTGTTGTTACCAAATGCACTAAACAACATAAATTAAATATTTAATAAATTCAGTAATAACATTATATACTAAGTGGCGATGCTCCCTACGGCGCTACCTCAGATTGTGAGAAAAGAAGCTCTCACAACAAGCAGAAGACAAAAGAACACGCCGTAAGGAATACCAGAAAAGAAAAGCAGCTGAAGGCTGTCATCTCAAGGGCGCACTCCCAAAGTCAGTTATGACTGACGGGGGCTTCTAATAGTATTACATTCTATAACATAGATTACATGTGGATATGCGATTATCAGTAATAAATATTTTGTCACATCTGTCACCAATCCTATATATAATATCCCAGCTTTTTCTGTCTGAACGTAACGCTTCCTAAAATAGTAACACGCAACAAAGAAAAGTGCGCAAAACACGGTGTGCATGCGCCATGTTAACAGCGTGCGTGTCCAGACTTTTTTTTTAAACCTCGGATGTAAAACAAATATTTTGGTTTTTTAATAGTCTCCCGAAAATAGTAACACTCGACAAAGAAAAGTGCACAAAGGTTGGTGTGCTTGCGCAATGTGAACGGAGTGCATGTTCAGACTTTGTACAAAATTATTTTACTACTAGCAATAACCCGTCAAACTTGACGGGTTTTTAATTATAATGTGCTGTTTCCGTTCCCGGATGAGCAGATAGAAGTGTTTTTGGTTTCTTTCCATTATGCAGTGTAATCAAACTGTTCATGAACACCGTCATTTGAACGCTCTTCTTTGCTGATTGTAACTATTTTCGGGAGAGTATATATAATCGAAACAATACAAATTTTCAACATGGTTGCATTCCTCAGATGTGACCAACGTACACACAGCGAGAATTATTTTATTTTAGATTCAATTTAAAAGTTCTTTGATGACAGCATTTCGTGTGAAAGTACGTGGATTGTTTTCAAAGAGTGTTCCCTGTTAATAAGTGGTTTTAACAAAAACTTTCAAGTTTTCATGATTTGTACATCGTGTGAGGGCTCATGCACACCATATTTTACGCACTTTTTCTTTGTCGAACGCTACTAATTTCGTGAAAGAATAAAAAATATAAAAAAACCAAAGTATTTGTTTTTTATATAACACCCACGCCGCGCACGTTACACACCGTGCTTTGCGCACTTTTTTTTTCTGGCGCGAGTTACTATTTTTGAGTGAGACCGACCGACGCAACATACGTCGGTAATTATGTTAGTTGGGATTATAATTAACAGGAATGGGCGTACAATGATCTAAGTTTCACGCGTTTGTTAGAATAAAATCAACTGGTATTTTCCTAATGATCGGCTACCACGACAAGTATGGGGGAATTAAGAGACTTCACTAAACTAGGTCCAGCATCGAGAGGTGTGGTCACCAGTTCCGTTCCAAACTGAACCGTAATGATACAGTGAACCGAACCCGGCACCTTTGCTTCGAGAGACCACCGCTCTAACCACTCTGCCAATCGGACGCTCCAGAACTAACGTAGCGACTTTTAATAGCGGGCAAACAGCCGTGTTCTATATCACTTAGAGTTTAATAGCGGGCAAACAGCCGTGTTCTATATCACTTAGAGTTTAACAATATTTTCTTGATCGAGCCAGTTTTCTCTCACGGACAGCTGTACGTCGCATTGTCTCAATCAAGAAATCACATCAAAGCAAAATTAGAAATTAAAACAACAGAAAATATGTGTACTCTTCTGATCAACAATCGGATATTCACAACTAACATTATTTTTCACAAGTATGTCAATAAGTAAAATTGCTGTTAAGTATTGGTGCTTTTGGATTTAATTCGCGTCTTATGACGGGCTTTTACACTAGTCAATATATATATATAAAATCCCATCGTTTTCTGTCAGTGCGTAACGCTAAGGGATGCAACTTTGGTTGAAAGTTGGACATTAATTGTATTGTTTCTCTTATATGTAGGAGCCGCGGTAGCATAGTGGTTAGTGCACTGGCTTCCTAGCGCAGTGGTCTATGGTTCGATCCCCAGATGAGGCGGGAATCTTTTAGGCCACAAACGGCTCCTGGGTCGACCCAGCCCCAATTGGATACCAGAGCAACTTCTGGGAAGGTTAAGGCGGCCGGCGTGAGCCGACCACATCACCCCTCGTGTGCCGACGGTCAAGACAATATAGGCCTAACACCATATTCCCAATATGCCTCAATGGGCGTGTAACGGGTTCCTCCTTTACCGTTACCTTTTTTCTCTTATATGTACTCTCCCAAAAATAGTAACACTTACAAAAGAAGAATGCGCAAATGACGATGTGCACAAAAATATATTTATAGAATATGTGATACCGTAGACACACATTGAGATCCTCGCTGCTGCTACGTAGTTCGTGTGCTGTGGTGATGCACAGTGGTTTTTAAAAATACTTTTGAATAAGTAAAATTGCCGTTAGGTATTGCTGCTTTTGAATTTAATTCCCGTCTTATGACGGGCTTTTACACTAGTTTATATATATTTTTAAACATATGACAGTCACTCAAATAATAATGATCGTTCAAATTTACTCTTTGTAAAAGAATGTAACCTCTACACCTCATGGTAGAAGGGGAACTACTAAGTAAGTAAGTAAAAGAATGTATGGAACTGTTTTGTGTGTCCTTACTACTTAATGTTTTTGTCTTAACCTCTGTCGATTAGCGTTAACTAGTGTATCTAGCTGCGCGTTCTACGAGCTCATCAGCTATGAACGTCAGTGCTGCGGTGCAAAAATAGTTAATTGCTGTCAGGATAAAAGCAATATCCTGGCACTATTTGCGGATAAGTCCTCAACACTTTATATAGCCACAGGAGCCAACTTGACTATGTTAAAGATAGTTCCGGCTCACTTTTTTCACGGTCGGTGCCGGCGTCGCGACAAAGTTGACAACGTGGTTTGAAATTTCTGAGAGTAGATCGCCAAAAAAATAGAATTTCCTTCCTAGCCATTAATGGTGCAAGCCGCAGGAATTCCATGGTGAGCTATTGAATTAGTTTTGTGTTAAACTTAACTGCCGTGAGAAAGGCCCTTTCAAGAAACAAAGCCTTGAGGATGGGGGATAACAGAAATTAAAATTAATTCCCGAAGTTAGTGGTACAAGCACGTTGTAAGGGAACAGAGAGACATTAACAATTTGGAAGGAAGATACAGGGTGGAGAGAAGTAAATGAAATGTCAGAAAAAATTATACCGTAAATTGCAGTGTATACGTCGATCTTTTAAGGGTCGACTTAAACGGCGAATATACCTTACGAACCATTACCTAAATTGTAACTCTATGATTAACTTTGCTTCAAAGTTTTATTTAATGATACTGAAAACATGTATGATCAAATTTTAAAATACTTCAAAGCATCGCTGTAAATGATGTTTATGATCTGACGTAAAGATGTCGGCTTGTTAGTCTCAATCACTGGAAGTTTCGACTTTGATATTTTCACTGTCATCCTGCTTTCCGTTACTGTCTCGCCAAAACAAATCGTCTTCTTTCCCCAGCCATTAACATTTGAAATCCAAACTTTTCTGAACAATGTTATTTTTAAAGGTATTACAGTTAATGTCTCGATGAAAGTTGCCTAGCCTTATACGCTTTTACCATAGGCTAAAGTATACCTTATCCACATTTCAGTTCTAGCCAACCGGTAGCCCACCATATGTTTGGGGGTTGACTTATACGGCGAGTTCTAAACCAAAATTTTGAGCTAAGGATCTTGAGGTCGACTTATACGCCGCATTTTACGGTAAATAGTTAGTTGCTTATCCTTTACAGGACGTGGCAATCAACTCCAGCTTTTATTGGCTGTTTGTGATTTTTCTAGGCAATTTTTTCATTCAGTAGTTTGCCATTGCTTTCTGAACGGTACGGCGCTTATACCATTGTTAAAAATCCACACAAAGCGATCTGCTACCAAACCGCCTGCAGCAGGTTTCGAACCTGGTATATCTGGATTATGAAACTGCGTTCATATCCATTAGGCCACAGACGCCGACACGGTAAATAGACAAGAACAAGTAATTTGTTGCGTACAGTTTCGCTGAGTTTATAATCTGTTAAATGTACCTGTTTAGTTTGGAGACATTATTTTTTAAGATTCCTGATCAAAGGGGTATTACTCATGTTTTACTTGGGTTGAATTCAACAGTGGTTGTTATCCCACTTGTTTTTAACCTAGCGGTCTAATATTAGAACCGACGTCTGGTTGCCTGACCATATATGGCTTGAATGGTCAGCTTTTCTCGGAATGTTTGCAACTAGAACCGATGTCTTATTACCTGACCATATATGGCTTGAATGGTCAGTCTTTTCCTAGTATGTGTTCAACATCGCCCACCTGAGTTTAGCTCAGAGGGTCTAGCGTCTAACGACGCATGAGCAAGTTTTTGGTGGCGCGTTAAGAAAGACTTCCGATCGGGAGTCGAGCTGTGTTTTTCAGAGTGTCAAGACGTTCTTTTGGCGTCTTCGATCTGGCTTTAAGCCTGGATAAGGAAAGTCCTCTGTGTGTGAGACCAAGATGTCTAAAGATTGTTCCCCATGATATATTTCTATGCGTCTAGGAGACGAGTGTGTTTATTAGTGTTATTCTGAAGGGATGACAAGGTAAATTATCCTTCGATTCATTTTCCTCTATTATCAGAATCACTTATAACATTTATTTACCAGCTCAGTGATTTTTACCTGGGCGTGAAAGAGTCCTTCGAGGATACGAGAGTTTGAGCTCACGAATTATGCTGACATTGTTTGCTTAGGGTCTGTATATGCCCAAAGAACATTATATTATCATATTGGACAGGGTCTGACCCACCTTGTTTGCTAAGGAATACCACAGAGGTCATTGTACCTAGAGGCCTGCCATATTTTGCGGCCTGCTGTATACTAGACAATGTATCTGACTTGCTGATGTCAGAATAGAGTTGGTTTAAACTCATAATTAAAGACCCGCTGGCAATGCGGGGTATTTTTGCTGTGGCTGTAGGAAGAGAGTTAGATGGAAGTCAGCATCATATATGCACAGCTTACTGATGAACTGTTGATGCAAACTGTACTAAACTGTCATCATGTTTACAATGTTCCTGAGTTTTTATCAAATGACTATGTCCTGATGTCGGCGTCTCTTGTAATCGTACTGCATTAAAGTATTGTAAGTCAGCTGCTATTAACAACGTTCTCTGACTTCTACATGTGGTTGAGTGGGTGTATCGTGCAATTGTCCAAGAGCCTATACACATTCGCGTCCATCATCTTATCTGATGTCTACTCACCCACACATCATGTCAACCACACATTTCTTCGATCACTACACATCTGAGAGCCTGTACGTTTGAGAGAGAGTCTTCATTACACCCTGTCAGTGCCTCAACGCCTGGTGACCTATATTCACATCATTGTACTGCCTGGGTTGACCTGACCCCTACTCACAAATACAGCACTGTTATATTATTATGGACTGAATACACACCTCAACATTATGGTGAGCCAGCTTGATGGGGCTATTGGCGTGCTGTTGTCAACTTCGGGATAACTGAAGGTACCCGGCGCTGCCCGGTAGATTGTTGACAGTTCAATGTTTCCTGAGCCCGTGTATTCAGAAGGTCAAGTTCCGATACCATCGTTGCTGCTGTAGTTCGGAAGGTCAAGTTCCGGTACTCTTGTTGTCGCCGTTGTTTTGAAGGCCAAGTTCCAGTACCAGCATTGTTATTGTCGTTTGAGAAGCAAGTTCAGAAGTACCCTTCAGCGTTGGATCCTCTGTTCCTTAGAATGCTGACTACAGTGCTTCTTCGTTGCTGTTGTTGACGATAGGATTGCATCATAAGTTAAGTGGCATGTTTTTCGTTTGTGAACTGTGCCATTGTATTGTGTAATTGAGCCTTCCTCTTTACACAATCTTTGTTTAAATATTACATGTTTTTGTTACATGTTATTTATATGTTTATATTTCTGCGGGTTTTTCGGTTGGGCGGTTCTTGTGGTAGGATATCCCACTTAATTGAGGGCCTACTTTAAGCGTTCTGTAGGGACTTTGCAAATTTCCTTCAGTAAAAATTGCTAGCGACATTTGTTGCTATTGTTGTTTAGTTGTGACGAAGTGTACTGTTCGTTGTTTTTGTTATATTTTTTCTGTTCTTTAGTTTTGATGTGATTTGTTTGTATCTGTCTGCCTCCTCTTCCTTTCGTTTTATTCTATACACCTTTATGTTTATACACTGTTGAGTCACTTGTTTTGTTATACTTTTCACAGTTATCATCACATGCTTTGTGATATTTTCTTTAGTTTTGCTTTATAATTTATTTGATTTCTGCGAGTATTATCGTATTGTCCTTGATGCTTGTTCTTTGTTTACATTATTTATTGTTGTCATACACTGTTGATATATATATATATATATATATATATATATATATTTATATATATATATATATATATATATATATATATATATATTATATATATATATATATATATATATATATATATATATATATATATATATATATATATATTATATATATATATATATATATATATTATATATATATATATATATATATATATTATATATATATATATATTATATATATATATATATATATATATATATATATATATATATATATATATATATTTATATATTTATATATTTATATATTTATATATTTATATATTTATATATTTATATATTTATATATTTATATTTATTTATATTTATTTATATTTAGTCATATTTAGTGCACTTGGGATATAAAATTGATTGATGGTGTTACTATTATAAAGGTGATTATACAAGTTCTTTATCAAAGACTAGTTTCCCACAGAGATTGGGATAAAGTGAGGTATCTATTCAAGTTCTTTATTAAAAGACTTGTTCCCACTGAGATTGGGATAAAGGGTGTTATTATTTCACGGGTACTGATAGCATATTATTAGGCATAATGTCTACATTAGACTACTTTACTGAGCAAGGGAAAGCTGTGGTGAAGTGGGATGTTATAAATACTTATAGGGAACTTAGTGTACTGACTGAGATCAGCTGTGAAGGTATCTATATCTATTAAGAGTAGTGTATTATAGATAACCTTACTTGCTACCACATATCTATATATCTCAGTCAGAATTATTCTGGAATAGTGTGATGCTACGTTATGTGTCTAGGGTATGTGTATGATGAAGTGCAAGTCACAACAACAGACAGATAAACAATTTAATTTAATCCACTACTCTTGACAACACTGTGACACTCACATACATATAACACTCTACAAAGATATCTTAAAAGAGTCACTGATAAACTTTCAAATAACAATATGTATTCATTACTGGCATGAATGAATATGTGTCCTGATTCAACTACAAGGGAACCAGGAATCACAATCAATTTAAATTACAAGTTATGTACAGAATGTATTTAATATGAATATTGTAGTGACATATATTATTACAAATGTTCTATGTGTGTCAGTTGTGTAGTAGTAAAATGAGGTAATACTGGTTTTGTTTTGTTCAAGCTCTGTTGGTATTTGTCATCATGACTTCAATAGTTTGTCTTTAGGGACTAGTATTGGAGATGTTCACAGTTCCTGATTTTAAGACAAGTAAATTCCCCTCTTAATGTTAATTTTACAAAGTCAGTTCAAGATGAGGGGACATAATGTTGAGCTCAGCTGGCCAATTCGCTTATCTGGCGTGATGGCGGCAGGAAAGGACTCCTCTGCTCGAATTCTCCTCTGGGCTCAGGAGACACCTCACTGATAGCTAAAAGGACCAAGGAGTATGCTGTCCGACTCTGGATTCAGCAAAGCTCTGACCAGGTGCTGCTCAGTACCATCAAGACCACTGTCCCACAATTCATACGAATAAACACAGATACGTTGATTAGCAATGAATTCTGGCACAAACTGGCACAAATTCCCATCTGCTTATCTTCCAGGCTTTTATTTAGCAAAATATATGCTGGCTTCAACGCACTGATGCTTTATCAAGCTATTTTAAACAAGTGGTTTCGAACTAACGCTCCCAAGTGTGTATATCAGCGAGTCTGACCAATGAGCCCCGTTTCGACAAGTGTTTGAAAAAATGTTACCTTTCCCCGTTTCCCCTAACAACCAAGATAGTATTTATAGCCCGACCAATCGTGGTTAGGCTTTCATTTGTTGCGCTCCAATCAATTTGGAGTTTACATGGTAGGCTATTTCTGTAACGTAAATTTTTTTCAAACACGTTAAAAAAAAATCTTATGAGCAGAAATGATTTTATGCTGTCAGGCACCCCCAATATTTTATTTTGGGTATAATTTATTAATTCCTGGACTATTTGCGTAACGTTTTACATATTATTTGTCAGCAAGCCCTAAGGAACCCAAAAATACAAATTTAAAGGAGCTACGTGGCTGCGTTCAAAATATGCAATTTCTTCTACCTCCTGTTTCGAAGATGTGCTGTCTGGGTACTGTTATGTTTTCAACCGTAAACCCATCTAATGTTATCTTTTCTAATAAGAGTTTTTTATGATTTATAAACCTAACTCTGGGAAAGGGTAGTGTATTTTATCACTGTCCGTCTGAAAAAAAATTAGTGCATGTAGACTTACACGCGTGATGGCAGCATTTGTGTATCGCGCGACGCGTGTTGCATGCGTTCCTGATTTTCAGCCCTCCCCTCTCTCTTTATCCTTTTGTCCATCTGTTCGTTCGTTTTGGTCACGCAGTATAATTAATGTTAGGATTAATTTAGGTCATTACGCAGTACGTCTCAATGTTTTTCTTAGAAATGCAGCACACGTTTCATTGAAGAAGGCGGGTAATAATACAGTAAGCTTTTATATCAACGTGAAAGCGTTACAATTTGCAGACGAAGCAGAAAACAAGGGGGATTTCGAGTACATTCTTTGTGACAGCACTGTTATTTTACCATTGCTCTTCTCTTTATTAATTTTATTTGTTAGGCTTCATATTTACCTAATAATTTATATATGTGGATTAGAATATTTCATGACACCTCCCCTCTTAAAACAGACATTATATGTCAGTCCTTTATTCTATATACACATAGAGAAATTTATTATTATTTCTGGGGTTTACGGTGATTCTCATCACACGGATGGCGGCTTAAAAAATCCGCTCCCAAATTGGTTTTTCCAGATATATACTCAATGCTAAAATTATATGGAGCCAGAAGCAAAGACCATCGGAGTAACCTAGAGTTCTCATGCTTAGCCTGTGCTAAAAACGATAAAGGTTTGTGGTCTGTTTGCAACTTAAATGCCTTCCCATATAGATAAATATTGAATTTCTTTATTGCCCATATTACTGCAAGACATTCTTTTTCGCTAGTTGAGTAGTTGATTTCAGCTTTATTCAACTTTCTGCTAGCATATGCCACTGGGCTTAATTCCCCATCCAATGCATCTGATTTCTGTAGTAGAGTTGCACCTAACCCAATATTACTTGCATCCGTCCTTACTATGAATTCTTGACTTAAGTCAGGTAATTTCAAAATGGGTTTACTTGTGAGCTTTTCCTTCAATTCTTGGTAAGTCATTTCACATTGTGGTGTCCATGTAATGCGATCTGGATGTCCTTTACGTGTCAATTCAGTTAACGGTGCACATATGGAATTAAAGTTTTTGATATACTTCTGGTAGAAACCACATAATGAGACAAAGGATCTCACGTCCTTCTTGGTTTGTGGTCTCGGGGCTTTCTGTAGTTTCTCTAAATTCTTTGGGTCAGGGGTCATGTTTCCCTGATAAACTGTGTGTCCCAAAAATTCCAATTCTTTACATCCAACGCAACATTTGGTTGGTCGGGCTGTTAAATTTGCCTCCCTAAGTCGATCAAACAGCATGTTCAGAGAGTCAATGTGTTCCTCAAATGTTTCTGTTGCTATAAGGATATCATCCATAAAATTTGTTATACAGGGATTATTCAGAGGATCCAATAATTTTCTCATCATTCTAGAGAAGACACTAGGCGCATTCTTCAATCCAAATGGCAATCTATTAAACTCATAGTGTCCTTCTGAGGTACTAAAAGCTAGGTATGGTCTAACCTCAGGCTTTACTGGAATCTGATAGTATCCTTTACTCAGATCCACTTTTGAGAAATATTTAGCTTTATTTAGTCTGGCAAACAGCTGATTTGTATCCGGCAATGGATCCACCTGTCCTTCTGTAATAGCATTCAGTCTCCTGTAATCTATACAGAGTCTATGTTCTCCAGAGGGCTTCCTTAAGAGTACAACACCGGAACTATACGAAGACTCACTGTGCGAAATAATTCCTTCCTTCAACAGATAGTCTATCTCTTCCTTCAAAGCTTTTTCCTTAGCAAACGGAATCGAATATGGTTTCATACAGACAGGTGTGGAGTCTATAGTTTCATATCATATTCCAATAGGTTTGTATGCCCTGGTCGGTCTGTTAACACCTCTGCATGATTATTTAGAACCTGTTGCACTCTCTCTTTCTGAGTTTTCGTTAAATGTGTACTGATTTTCACCTGTGCTGCTGTCTCACAGGGGTGTAATGGATATTCAAATGATGAAAGTGGTTCCTTTTTCATCTCCATGGCGATGGACAAGGTCAACAAGTGTGTCTCTTCCTGATGTTCTCTTTCCAAATATTTCTTCAGGAGATTCACATGATAGATTTTTTCTTTCCCCTTCTTATCTATCTTATAATTTGTTCTAGACACCTTCTCTAGAACTGTATATGGACCCTGCCATCCAATTTGTAACTTATTCTGACTCCCGGGCAAAAGAAGCAGTACTTTCTCTCCCACAGCCAAATTTCTGTCTTTCGCCTTCCTGTTATAATAGGCAGCATGTTTCTTCCTGGCTTGTTTCAAATTTTCATTGGCAAGTTTCCAGCCAGTTTTTAACCGAGTGGTCAGCTCATTCACATATTGGTATGAAGATGTAATGTTTTCCTCTGCCTTTTCATCAGTCCACGTTCTTAACAAAGCTACATATGGACCTTTAATTGTGTGGACCTATTTGTCCATGCACCGGTATGGTCTCTTCCACTCGAAGCTTTATAGTGATGATTTTTCCTCCCAGAATTATCATTCACAAAACGACCGCTACCAATTTTTCTTTTGGGGCTTTCTCCCCACTTAAAATTCTTGATGAGAGATTTCCTCTCTACATCCTCTTCCTCCAGTTTGTTTAAGTCCGATTGAGGGATTTTCGGCTTATCCTGGGGTAAGACATCTTTTTGCACTCTCCGCATAGTGGCCATTGTAAAACAGTTAAGTGAAGCTTGTCCGTGAAAAGGGGCTTCCCATTCCATTTGGTCCACTTTATCAAATCTATTTTTCTTTTTATTATCAGGCCTAATTTTGCCCCGTGGCGTGTCCAGGTCCTGATCCATGTTCCCACTTGTGGGTGTTCCCTCATGTGCTATGCTACACCTTTCTACAAAATTCTCAATGTCCCATCTTGCTTTGGGCCAATAATAATTGTGAGCCACCTTTTGAATGATGGTACCTATCTTCTCATGGTCCCCATCTGGTTTCACATGTAGGCTCCTTATTAAGTCTGTCCTATATCTTTTTGGAAGAACCAGCTGTCCGTGACCATTGGATCTAGCTCCAGTCTTCCTATACATCAACTTGTTTTTCATGTAAAAATCTCCCTTGCCTGGAGTTGTATGACAAGTTGACAATTTTCTGAAACAAGGCTTGAGTGTTTTATCCCCAGCCTGTGCCTTCCTCATCTCTTCTGGAGTGGTATCTAACATAATATCCTCCTCCTGTCTTGAGGTCGACCTGACCTGAAGGGTTGCCATATACACAGGTTTCCTTCTGCAACGGTCAGTGTCATGATTGTCCATCTGACAATTCTTACACCACCTTTTTCCTTGGTTGAAAGATTTTCTTTCATCATATTTCCTTTCATCGAATTGTGGGAATTTATTTTTATTTTCATACCGTGGCCTATCAAATTGGTGCTTACCTTTATTTTGATCCCTAGGATCAAATTTATTAAAGTTCTGTGGTGCCCTAAAGTTATCCACCTGTTTCTTTTTATTACCTGTTACCTCTGCTTGAGCTGCTTGATACCTTTCAGCAACATTTAGCAACTCACCCAGCCTCTCTGCACCTTGTTCCATGAGAAACTTTCTCAGGTCTGGAGCCATGGACTCTCTTAGTTGCTCTATAAGGACCATTTCCTTAAGATCTTGGGTTTTCCCCAGAGAAGTCCATTTCTCCAAGTATGTCTCTATTCGTGCAGAGAACTGGTGATAGGTTTCACCTGACAGTAGTTTAGCATTCCTAAATTTTTTCCTATAAAATTCTGCATTCTTTTCATACCTTAACAAAAGAGCCTGCTTTAGCATGTCATAATTTTCCTGATCACCTCTGCTCATTTTTGCAAAAACTTCATAAGCTGCCCCACGAAGTCCCTGAGATAACTTTAAGCTCCACCTTTCTCTCTCTAACCCATACGTGGTAGCTAATAGTTCATACCTATTTATATAGCTCTCAATATCATCGTCTTTCTCAACAAAATGATCTAAATGAAAATTCATAGCTGAGGTTGAGGCTCCTTGAGTAACCGTAGCATCAGAGGCAAAGGGACTGGCACCATTTTCAGGAGCATGGCCTTGAAACTCAAACTCCCTTAGTCGTAACTCATGTTCCCTTTGTAATCTCTTCTCCTCCTTTTCTGCTTCCCTCTCTGCAGCTAATCTCTTCTCTTCTCTTTCTGCAGCTAATTTCTTCTCTTCTCTTTCTGCAGCTAATTTCTTCTCTTCTCTTTCTGCAGCTAATCTTTTGTCTTCTCTTTCTGCTTCCAATTTCTTAGCCTCTTTGTCAGCCTCAATCTGCAACCTCTTAGTCTCAGCCTCAGCTTGCAACCTCTTAGTCTCAGCCTCTAACTTTCTTTCGGCCTCTTTTTCTAATCTTCTTTCTTCGCGTTCAATAAATTTGTCACATTCCGTTGTGACATAGGCAACCATAACTTGCCCATCTAATCCTAACTCTTTTGCAGTCTGAACCGCAGCAGATCGAAATTTGGCCAGGTCCGCCATTGTCTATCAGGTAAATTTATACAATGTCTAACCAACAATTCAATTTCTAATATATATCTAATGGACAACACAGGCACCGTGAGCTCAACCTTATTTAATTCCACCCAAGGATACCTTTTAATTCTTATATTCCCTGAAGTGAATTACCCCCAATATTTTTAATAGTTAAAGATTCAAAATCCCAAGAGCGAGACCCCAATATATGTGGTGAAGTGGGATGTTATAAATATTTATAGGGACTTAGTGTACTGACTGAGATCAGCTGTGAAGGTATCTATATCTATTAAGAGTAGTGTATTATAGATAACCTTACTTGCTACCACATATCTATATATCTCAGTCAGAATTATTCTGGAATAGTGTGATGCTACGTTATGTGTCTAGGGTATGTGTATGATGAAGTGTAAGTCACAACAACAGACAGATAAACAATTTAATTTAATCCACTACTCTTGACAACACTGTGACACTCACATACATATAACACTCTACAAAGATATCTTAAAAGAGTCACTGATAACTTTCAAATAACAATATGTATTCATTACTGGCATGAATGAATATGTGTCCTGATTCAACTACAAGGGAACCAGGAATCACAATCAATTTAAATTACAAGTTATGTACAGAATGTATTTAATATGAATATTGTAGTGACATATATTATTACAAATGTTCTATGTGTGTCAGTTGTGTAGTAGTAAAATGAGGTAATACTGGTTTTGTTTTGTTCAAGCTCTGTTGGTATTTGTCATCATGACTTCAATAGTTTGTCTTTAGGGACTAGTATTGGAGATGTTCACAGTTCCTGATTTTAAGACAAGTAAATTCCCCTCTTAATGTTAATTTTACAAAGTCAGTTCAAGATGAGGGGACATAATGTTGAGCTCAGCTGGCCAATTCGCTTATCTGGCGTGATGGCGGCAGGAAAGGACTCCTCTGCTCGAATTCTCCTCTGGGCTCAGGAGACACCTCACTGATAGCTAAAAAGACCAAGGAGTATGCTGTCCGACTCTGGATTCAGCAAAGCTCTGACCAGGTGCTGCTCAGTACCATCAAGACCACTGTCCCACAATTCATACGAATAAACACAGATACGTTGATTAGCAATGAATTCTGGCACAAACTGGCACAAATTCCCATCTGCTTATCTTCCAGGCTTTTATTTAGCAAAATATATGCTGGCTTCAACGCACTGATGCTTTATCAAGCTATTTTAAACAAGTGGTTTCGAACTAACGCTCCCAAGTGTGTATATCAGCGAGTCTGACCAATGAGCCCCGTTTCGACAAGTGTTTGAAAAAATGTTACCTTTCCCGTTTCCCCTAACAACCAAGATAGTATTTATAGCCCGACCAATCGTGGTTAGGCTTTCATTTGTTGCGCTCCAATCAATTTGGAGTTTACATGGTAGGCTATTTCTGTAACGTAAATTTTTTTCAAACACGTTAAAAAAAAATCTTATGAGCAGAAATGATTTTATGCTGTCAGGCACCCCCAATATTTTATTTTGGGTATAATTTATTAATTCCTGGACTATTTGCGTAACGTTTTACATATTATTTGTCAGCAAGCCCTAAGGAACCCAAAAATACAAATTTAAAGGAGCTACGTGGCTGCGTTCAAAATATGCAATTTCTTCTACCTCCTGTTTCGAAGATGTGCTGTCTGGGTACTGTTATGTTTTCAACCGTAAACCCATCTAATGTTATCTTTTCTAATAAGAGTTTTTTATGATTTATAAACCTAACTCTGGGAAAGGGTAGTGTATTTTATCACTGTCCGTCTGAAAAAAAATTAGTGCATGTAGACTTACACGCGTGATGGCAGCATTTGTGTATCGCGCGACGCGTGTTGCATGCGTTCCTGATTTTCAGCCCTCCTCTCTCTCTTTATCCTTTTGTCCATCTGTTCGTTCGTTTTGGTAACGCAGTATAATTAATGTTAGGATTAATTTAGGTCATTACGCAGTACGTCTCAATGTTTTTCTTAGAAATGCAGCACACGTTTCATTGAAGAAGGCGGGTAATAATACAGTAAGCTTTTATATCAACGTGAAAGCGTTACAATTTGCAGACGAAGCAGAAAACAAGGGGGATTTCGAGTACATTCTTTGTGACAGCACTGTTATTTTACCATTGCTCTTCTCTTTATTAATTTTATTTGTTAGGCTTCATATTTACCTAATAATTTATATATGTGGATTAGAATATTTCATGACAAAAGCCCTTGGGAAGACAGGTGAGAAGCTGGAAGAATTTGCTCTTGCTCTATACGACAAGGCGCAAAAAGCAGAAGAGAAAAAACAAAAAGCTTAAGAAAAAAGGTTAGAAAGAGAAGCTGAAGACAGGAAAATTCAGCAACAAAGAGAAGTTGAGGAAAGAAAACTTCAAGCTGATGAGAAAAAAATGCAAATAGAAGCTGAGGAACAGAAAATGGAACATGAAGAAAAACTCTTATCTTTGGAGCTGGAGAAATTAAAATTGATGAATATGGGTAATTCTCAAGCAACTTCTGGTAAGACAAAGGAGAATTCTTATAAAGTCAAATTACCTCCTTTCAACGCTGCAAAAGACGACATAACGTTTATCTAGATAGATTTGAACTTACATGCGTATCGCATAATGTAGATAAAGAGCAATATGTCGGACAACTGTTGGAGTTACTTACAGGTGAACCGTTAAATACTATAATGGCAATAGAAGAACCTGATAAGACTAATTATGAAGTTGTCAGAGCGGCTTTATTAAAGAGATATCAACTTAAAGAAGACGATTATCGTCTTCGTTTTAAGACCATGTTACCAGAGACTGGGGTAGAGTTCTCAGACTTTATTACAAAGATACGTCTTACTTTCACACGTTGGATTGAGCTGTCTAAGACTGAACACACATATGAAGCACTTGTGGACCTATTACTTAGGGACAAAGTAAAGTCATCAGTCAATGAGTCCTTCTTTGCCTTTATACATGAATGTAAACCTAAAAACATAAAAGACATGGAACAATATTGTTGTCAGTATGTCACTGCGCACCCACAACAAATGATTAGCAATTCTAAAGTTAAAGAAGGTTTGCCCGTAGCTTCTGCAACTCCATATTGTCCTAACATTCTTCATAAATTTCAAGGTGGTCAACGCAACTTTGACAGGAAACGTAGTCGTAACTTTGAACAGGATCATGGTGATGCATATGGTAATAGTTCTTCTTCAAAGAACTGGAGGAGATCTGACAGTCCTCGTTATTTTGGATCAAACAATTATAGAAACTTTCACAGTTGTAGTCACAATAGAAACTATCCTAGCTATCCAAGGAGACAACATAATCCATATGGTAAATATTCTCAGCAAAGGGAAAATGACAATCATAATTGTAAAAACTGTGGTTCAAGCCAAAACAATGATAACAATAGGTCAGATAACAATAACTATAAAAGAAATAATAGTCGTGGTAGAGAGCGACACAATAATAATAGATCGTTTCGTCATGCTAACTGTGCTCAACAAGAGTCACAAGTAGTTAGTAATGAATCAAACAATAATAAAAGTACTTCTAGTGCTATCACATGTTCTGCTTTCGATTTTGGGAGAGCATCTCAATGCACCCAATGCACAACACTATTTGAACCTACTACTGTAACTACCTTGAGTTGTGTTCACCCTCTTCACGCTCTTCCTGCTGCAGCTGCGTATGACGGAAGAGGATCTCTTATCTTACATAAAGAGCTAGTGAATAATAATCCAGTCTCAGTCCTTTTCGATTCTGGATGTACTACTATCGGAGTTAGGCAATCTCTCATAGATCATTCCTGTGCCACGGGAAAAGTGGTCAAATGTGTGATATTTAGTGGCACTCTAGAAAAGTATCCAACTGCTATCATTCACATTGCTACTCCCTTCTTTACGGGAGATGTCCAAGCCTGTCTTCTACCGAATCCTATTGCTGATCTTATCATCGGTTGTATTCACGGAGTCAGGGAATGCACCCCGCAGCAGATAGCTGCTTGGGAAGAACAAAATATCCAAGCTGCCAATGCAGTGGTCACAAGAGCACAAGCTCTTAATATGCCTCAAACTTCATCAACTGAAGGTAATGAAGTGCATAGCCAAGATGATCACTTGGTGATTTCGCGTGACACTTTTATAAAACTGCAAGAAGATGATCCTTCTTTAAAAAAAATTCTTCATTCTGGCCAAAAAAGGTGATCCAAATCAGAACACAAATCGCAAATCTTGGATTACAATGAAGAATGGTGTACTTGAGCGTATGGTACAAGACTCGTCTACGTCTATGCATTCACAAATTCTCGTGCCCAAGAGTATGAGAGTACAAATTCTGCAACATGCTCACGGCTCTCAGTGTGCTGAACATATGGGTTTTTCTCGCACTAGGTCGAGAGTTCTTGCGGCTTTCTTTTGGCCATTTGTGAATAAAGACATACGCATTTATTGTCGATCTTGCAAAATATGTCAAGAGGTCAAATCGAGAGGTCCACGACATGCTGCATCTATCCAGGCTGCAGACATTCCCAATCGGCCGTTTCAGAAGATGGCTATAGATATTATTGGTCCTTTTAAGATTAAGTCGGCCAGAGGACATCAATTTATCCTAACATGCGTTGACATGTGCACACGTTGGCCAGAGGCTATACCTCTTAAGAGCATCTCTACTGCCGATATTGCAGACGCTCTGTTGCGTGCATATTTTGACGCACATATTACAAAAATTGATATGGCTATTTGATATGGGAAAAAATATAGACATTCATTTATTTGTGTATGAAAATGCTGTTTATGGTAAAAGCGAGATAATCCATGTTTGATTCACACTTTTGATTATAGGAGTAATCGTTCTGGATATTGATCCAGCGCAAGGATAGTGCGCTTGCGTTTGTACTTATTTTTTAGGGCCAGAAAATATATTAATTTGCTTATTGTGTTTATGGCCTGAATTCATATGTATTACATATTATTAGTACAAGTAGAATCAGTCCTATATTGTATATTTTGGATTGGTAGGAGGGACTAGATTCTTGTATTCCGGTCTAGCGGAAGTATGAGTTGTCTTGACAAGTCGTGATGAGTTCCGATGTACTGCTTACAAATGGCGGGGTACGTTTTTCAAGAGCTGGTCCTTTCGTCAGAAAAAAATGTCTTACGAAGTGGTTTTTCTTCTGAAGGAGATGGTGTCTCTACGATAGTTTGTGTTAGAGACTCTCCTTATGTCAGTATATAGATGATTCGGACTCCAGGTAAACCCAGCTCCTATTTTTTGATGATCTCTCGTCGGTTAGGCCTAGCTTGACTTTTGTGCTTCGCTATGCTAGTGTCGTGTTTTGTATCGACGAAGATGACAGATTTTCCTGCAGCGGTTATGGCTACGTGAATTAACCTGATCACCGTAGAGCTGTATGGAAACATTTATGAAATCATTTATATACCCATTATAAATTAACTCTGGCTTATATTCTCCTTCCTATGAATGAGTGAACGACAACTCAGGGAGGCAGCCATGTTGGATTTCGGTCATCATATGTTTTGATCACTGCCAAGAGAACAGATTATTTATCTTATTATCGGACAGTGACAGAGAGATCTCAATCCTGCTAGAAACCCCCCTTCGTGGTTTCATAATATATACTACAACCTATGGACGTCAAGTAACTTTGGTTATTTATCGACCCGCCCTTCACTGACGCGTTTAGTCAGATAGGGGGATGCGGCCATAATGTATCATGACATTGAACTTTTGATGTACTGCCCATTATTTCTGAATGTGTCATGACTTCAGATCTGCTATGTATACCTACAAATTGATATGTCAACAAACCATGATGTACTCGTATGTCCCAGTGTGTACGTCTGAATAAATTGAGTAAACTAAGATTCCAGCAGTCTGCATTGGTGCCTTGTAGACAAGTGTATGAGTGGTTATATTGGTCAGCACACGAACAGTACACCATTCGCGGTAATCACACTCTACACTTCTACTTCATACATACACCATCCTGCGTCGGCTGAAGTGACCAAGTTTAGGGCCTGCTTCCCCTGGAGCCTTTGCCTTCCCTAACTCAGGACTAGGGTGAGTTACCCATTTACAGCTGGGTAGACTGGAGCATGCCTGATCAACAACACACCACTCTTCCTTACAGACTGATACTTTACAGTGGTGTACTACAGGTGTAGTAAGAAATAACTTCTTTACAGTGGCGAGCCAGATTCCTGGGTCCAGCTTACGCAGTTTTGTGTTGAGAATCACAGTTTACAGCTGAAAGAACATTTGTTTGAACACAGTGGGACAGCTATACAGTCGATGTCAGCTTGACCTGTATTACCGATAGGATGCTGTATCTAGGTCAGCGCTTGTTGACAGTTTTTCGCTGTACAGACAGTATTACACAGGACAGTGGTATCAAGTGTAGAAAATAGCTGGAGCAATATTGTTGACATTTCTCAACGTACAGAAGAATCACAGTGTTGTTGAACATAAAGTGCATAGTTCATCGTTGGATCTTCATATGCTCAAAAGAGAAAAAAAATTGACAGTGTAATAGTTTAGAATTAAATCTATTACTCAATAAGTGGCAAGTTATTAGAATTAAAAATAAACTGTGCCTGCTTTACAACACATATACCTGCAACACATTCCATTCATGACATAAATTATATTGTATGCTATATGCTTTCTATGCTTACCTGCTGTTTGTTATTTATTAATTTAATTTCTGTTCTGTTTGACTAATCTACGGTATGCCGAGTGACATTGGTCTGGTACTAGTATTCTATAGGTACACATTTTCTTAATTGGGAATTTGTTAGCAACAATTTGCTGCTATTTCTGTTAGTTGTGATGAGGTGTTCTTTTCTTCGTTGTTTTTGTTAATAATTTTGTGTTCCTTAGTTTTGTTTGATTTGTTTGTATAATTGTAGGTCTCATCTTTTCTTTCATTTCAGTTTTTTACACCCTTATGTTTATACACTGTGGCGTTATTTGTCTTGTTATCTTATGGCAGTTATCATCACGGTTTCTGTGATCATTTTTTTCATTTCTTCTATTTAATTTAATTTGATCTCTGCAAATGTTTTCAGATTGTCTTTTCTTATTTGTCATTTGTAATGTCTTTAGTTGACATATGACGTATAGTGGTATACACTGATAGTATAGTACAGATCAGTACTCTCTGATTGTTATTGTTATAAAACAAAATATACAAGACCTTTGTAAGGCTTGTCTCCCAAAGTGATTGGTAAAAGGAAATATTTTTTCCACAGGTACTCAAGTGATCTTTGATTACATTGAGTTATACAAGACCTTTGTAAGGCTTGTCTCCCAAAGTGATTGGTAAAGGGAAATATTTTTTCCACAGGTACTCAAGTGATCTTTGATTACATTGAGGTATACAAGACCTTTGTAAGGCTTGTCCCCACAGTATTTGAGATACAATTATTGTTGTCCACAGGTACTCAAGTTATCATTGGTTATTATAAACCATACAAGTTTGGACTAAGACTAAGTCTATGGTATAGACTTGTCTCCCATTAACTTGAAAGAGGGTAATTTATTTACTTTTTCAGGTTTCTGATTTAAGAAGACAATATGTCTACATTAGATTATTTTATTGCTCAAGGAAAATCTCTTGATAAGACTGGAAAAGACTTAGAACAATGGGCTGTTGCTCAATATGACAAAGCATTAGCTGCAGAAGAGAAAAAAATTGCTGCTGCTGTTGAAGAAAGAAAAGCTGCTGCTGAGGAAAAAAAGCTGCGGCTGAGGAGAGAAAACTTCAAATAGAAGAAAAAAAAGCTGCTGCAGAAGAAAGGAAAGCCTTAGCTGAAGAAAAAAGATTAGAAAAAAGAAGCTGATACTGCTGCTGAACTTAAGAAATTGCAGATGCAAGTGGAGGAAAGGAGATTTGAGGCAGAACAGAAGAAATTAGAAGTTGCTGCTGCTGCAGAACAGAAAAAATTAGAAGTTCCTGCAGAACAGAAGAAATTAGAAGCTGCTGCAGAACAGAAAAAATTAGAAGTTGCTGCTGCTGCAGAACAGAAAAAATTAGAAGCTGCTGCAGAACAGAGAAGATTAGATAGAGAAGCTGAAGAGAGAAAAGCAATAAGAGAACATGAGTTTGAATTAGAGAAATTAAAATTGACATGTATGAGTAATGTTAATCAGGCATCTGGTGGTAATGGTAAACCCTTTGTGTACAAGGTCAAGGTACCAGCGTTTAACCCTACCAGTGATGACATAACATTTTGGCTTTCTAGATTTGAACGGGCTTGTCGATCTCATAATGTTGACAAATCACAATATGTGAATCAGTTGTCTGAAAATCTAAAAGGGGAGTCTCTGAGTAAGTTATATTTTGTTGAAGAGGCCGACAAAGATAATTATGATGCTGTTAGGGCAGCTTTGATAAAGAGATATCAGCTGTCTGAGGAAGGTTACCGTCTTTTGTTTAAAACAATGAGACCTGAGGTAGGTGTAGAATTCTCAGATTTCATCTCAAAAGCACGAATTACACTTTCACGATGGATTGAATTATCCAAAACAGAGAAAACATTTGATGGTCTTACGGATTTATTGCTAAGAGACAAAGTCATGTCTTCTGTAAATAAATCATTCCTAGAGTTCTTACATGAGCGTAAACCTGGTACAATAAAGCAAATGGAAGAATATTGTGACCAGTATGCCACGGCACACCCTGACATGATTCTTAGTAACTCTAACATTAAAGAGAGTATGCCAGTTGCTTTGGCAACAGAATATAATCAGAATTACTCACACAAATTCCAAGGAGCTAAAAATAAATTTGATAAAAAGGTTAATTGGAATAAGTATCAAAACCAAGATAACCACTCAAATCAGAGTTCTTCTTCGAAGAACTGGAATCGGGCTGATAGTCCTCGACACGCGAGGGGTGCCCATAATGTTAGAAATTCTCGGAAAGGGAGTAGCTATAGGAACTACCCAAGTGCTTCATGGAGACAAAAGAAACAATATTACAGGGATACTCAATTTAATGAGCATGATGATTATGATCATGAATATTATGATTCAAACCAAAATAGGGGTTATAACAGAGGCAATAATAATTATAGAGACAATTATAACCGAGGTAGATCACAACACAAAAGACATGGTAAATCTTATTACCAGGCTAACTCTGCACAACAGGAGTTCCACGACACCGATAATCAGAATAATGATAAAAAAGACTCCAATAGTGTAGCGAATTCCGCTTTTGATTTTGCTAGAGCATCTGAGTGTTCGCAATGCAAAACATTATTCGATCCAACCACAGTGTCTACTTTAAGCTGCGGTCACCCACTTCCCGCTCTCCATGCGTCAATTGCGCATAATGGAAGGGGTGCTCTTGTCTTTAATAGGGGCCTAATAGATGGTACTCCGGTATCAATTCTTTTCGACTCGGGGTGCACTACAATTGGAGTGAGGCAATCACTCGTAAATCCTTCTCGAGCTACAGGCAATATAGTCAAATGTGTAACATTTGGTGGCACATTGGAGAAGTACTCCACTGCCATTATCAATATTGCTACGCCTTTCTTTACAGGAGAGGTGCAAGCATGTCTCTTGCCGAATCCGATCGCTGATCTTATCATCGGTCGCATTCATGGAGTGAAAGAATGCACTCCACAGCAAATTTCTAATTGGGAAAATGTTAATATGCAATCTGCTAATGCAGTAATCACTAGGGCTCAAGCTCTCAATATGCCACAATCTTCACATTCTGAAGATAATGATGCGCAGATCCAAGATGATCCCTTGGAAATTTCCCACGATTCCTTTATCAAACAGCAGGAAGATGATCCTACTCTAAAGAAATTCTTTACTCTGGCAACAAAAGGTGATCCGAATAAGGATACAAATCGTAAATCTTGGATTACGATGAAGAATGGCGTACTTGTACGTATGGTACAAGACTCCGCTAAGTCCATTCATTCTCAAATCCTTGTGCCTAAAAATATGAGAGTTAAAATCTTACAGCACGCTCATGATTCGCAGTGTGCTGGACATATGGGTTTTTCCCGTACGAAAGCTAGAGTTCTTCAATCTTTCTTTTGGCCTGCTGTGAATAAGGACATACGAATCTATTGTCGATCTTGTAAAGTATGTCAAGAGATTAAATCCAGAGGTCCACGCCATGATGCACCTATTCAGGCTGCAGACATTCCCATTCGGCCATTTCAAAAAATGGCGATAGACATCATTGGTCCATTTAAGATAAAGTCTGCTAGAGGACACCAATTTATTTTGACGTGTGTTGATATGTGCACACGTTGGCCGGAGGCTGTTCCTCTAAAGAGCATAACTACTGCTGATATCGCAGATGCTCTTTGGTTAATATTTTCTCGTCTGGGGTTTCCAGCAGAAATATTATCCGACCATGGTACCCAACTCATATCGGATACCGTGTCTCAAGTAATGTCGACTCTGAAGATAGAGAGATCGCTGAGTAGTATTTATCATCCTATGTCCAATGGGATGGTGGAACGTTTGAATAGAACTCTGAAAAACCTACTAGGTAAGATAACAGAAGATCATCCTCAGGATTGGGATAGGGTTTTACCCGCGGCTCTCTTTGCATATAGAGAGGTCGCCAACGAACATACAGGATTTTCTCCCTTTGAACTTGTCTTTGGCGCGAAACCGCGAGGTCCTATGTCCTTACTGCATGATCTTATAACTGCTGATAATATTGTCGATGACACAAAATCCTCTTATGAATATGTCATCGCACTTAGACACAAGATTATTGAAGCATGCAAATTGGCAACTGCTTCTTCTGAATTTGCGAAACAGAAGGCAAGGGAATTTGCCAATAAAAAGAGATGTTTGCGTCAACTTTGTCCAGGTGACAAAGCATTTGTCTTGCTACCTTGTAGGGAAAATAGACTTCTCATTTCTTGGAACGGTCCGTACGATATAATATCAAAAGTTTCCGATGTTGACTATATCGTCGATATTGACGGGAAGCGTAAAACCTTCCACATCAACATGCTCACGGAATTCCATGAACGTCCTGATTATTTACAACCTGTTTTCCAGGCAACGGACGATTTTCCAGTACAACATGGACAGTACTCATCTCTGTCAGTAATACAGGATGAGGAAACGAGTTTCTCGGATGTAAATTTACCTTTTCCACTGATTCCTCTTCACTCTAATGAATCATGGAAAGATGTTGCAATTTCTCCAGAATTATCTCCAGGAGAGCAGAAACAAGTTTCTACTATGTTAGAACAATTTCAGGATGTCCTTACTGACATTCCTGGTCAAACGGATGTCATTCAACATGACATTATTCTTACTGACCATAGTCCTATAAGAGTCAGACCGTATCCTATCCCGATACATTTTCAAGCACAGGTAGAGAAAGAGTTAGATGAGATGATAGAGTTAAAAATTATTGAACCATCCACATCAGCATATTCTTCGCCGATGGTTATAGTACGGAAAAAAGACAATAACATACGTCTTTGCGTGGATTATCGCAAATTGAATCAAGTGACTAAATTCGATGCTGAGCCTATGCCTTTACTAGAAGAGCTACTTACGAGACTATCGAATTCTCACTTCTTTACTAAACTCGATTTGTCTAAGGGATATTGGCAAGTTCCACTATCCGAACACTCCAAACCGTTTACTGCTTTTTCGACGCCTAGGGGTCTATTCCAATGGAATTTCATGCCTTTCGGTCTTATGAACGCCCCTGCTACATTTGTACGCATGATGCGTCGAATCCTATCTCATCGCTCAGATGTCATTGCGTATCTTGATGTCATCTGTCTTTTCAGTGATACTTGGAACGATCACTATAATGGTATAAATGAACTATTGTCTATCTTACGCGAGCATAACCTGACAGCGAAACCATCGAAAGCATGTATTGGTTTTAGCGAAATATCTTTTTTAGGACACCGTGTTGGTCATGGGTTCCTAAAAACAGAAGACCATAATACAAGTAAGATACTTAACATTTCTATTCCTAAGACTAAAAAGCAAGTACGAAGTCTCTTAGGTCTAATACAATTTTATGGACGATTCATCCCGAATCTGTCCTCCATTATGTCACCTCTTTCTTCCTTGCTAAAGAAAGGGTCTCCTAATGTAGTCCATTGGACTCAAGAATGTCAATCCTCGTTGGATAAGGTTAAAACTATGTTTTCTACTTCACCTATCCTAGTATTGCCTTCTAAGGATAAGACATTTATTCTTCGTAGTGACGCTTCATCCACCGGGATTGGAGCTGCACTAATGCAAGAGTACTCTGGAACTCTGCATCCTGCGATGTATATTTCTCGGAAATTAAATGCCGCAGAGAAGAATTACTCGGTCCTAGACCGTGAATTATTGGCTATGGTTTGGTCAATCCTTAAACTGCAAAGATTTCTTCTGGGCGCGCATTTCATTGTGGAAACTGACCAGAAAGCTCTTACGGCTATTCAGAGTAAAAATCTGAAGAGCGCGAGATCAACGCGATACGCGATTGCTCTACAGCCATTTCATTTTTCGGTGCGAGCTATCCGTGGGTCAGAAAATATGATGGCAGATATTTTGTCTAGATGCCCACATGATTCATAACTGTTATACAACTTTGATACAGTTGTTTCTATGTTGAAATGTGTACACATATGTAATATATCATATATTGATTGTAACACTACTTAGCGGTTCATTGATATTTATTCACCGCTGATCTTTCAATGTTTTTCGTCTTTGATGATCATGATGTTAAGATATCTTAGATGAAATTTAAGTATAAACTAATGTGGAAATTGTGTCATTGCTAATATTGTAGTATGCGTTGGTGACACCTCTCTGGAAATATTTATACTTAGAGAAGTACCTTCTCTAAGGTCATAAAACTTATGCTTATCATCTGCGCATTGTATTGGTGCGTTGTGAGCCTATTGTATGTTGCTCCTAGATGTATTTCAAAAAAAAAATGTACCATTTTTTTTTCCCGAGGGGTGTGGTAATCTGTTGCGTGCATATTTTGACGCACATATTACAAAAATTGATATGGCTATTTGATATGGGAAAAAATATAGACATTCATTTATTTGTGTATGAAAATGCTGTTTATGGTAAAAGCGAGATAATCCATGTTTGATTCACACTTTTGATTATAGGAGTAATCGTTCTGGATATTGATCCAGCGCAAGGATAGTGCGCTTGCGTTTGTACTTATTTTTTAGGGCCAGAAAATATATATTAATTTGCTTATTGTGTTTATGGCCTGAATTCATATGTATTACATATTATTAGTACAAGTAGAATCAGTCCTATATTGTATATTTTGGATTGGTAGGAGGGACTAGATTCTTGTATTCCGGTCTAGCGGAAGTATGAGTTGTCTTGACAAGTCGTGATGAGTTCCGATGTACTGCTTACAAATGGCGGGGTACGTTTTTCTAGAGCTGGTCCTTTCGTCAGGAAAAATGTCTTACGACGTGGTTTTTCTTCTGGAGGAGATGGTGTCTCTACGATAGTTTGTGTTAGAGACTCTCCTTATGTCAGTATATAGATGATTCGGACTCCAGGTAAACCCAGCTCCTATTTTTGATGATCTCTCGTCGGTTAGGCCTAGCTTGACTTTTGTGCTTCGCTATGCTAGTGCCGTGTTTTGTATCGACGAAGATGACAGATTTTCCTGCAGCGGTTATGGCTACGTGAATTAACTTGATCACCGTAGAGCTGTATGGAAACATTTATGAAATCCTTTATATACCCATTGTAAATTAACTCTGGCTTATATTCTCCTTCCTATGAATGAGTGAACGACAACTCAGGGAGGTAGCCATGTTGGATTTCGGTCATCATATGTTTTGATCACTGCCAAGAGAACAGATTATTTATCTTATTATCGGACAGTGACAGAGAGATCTCAATCCTGCTAGAAACCCCCCTACGTGGTTTCATAATCTATACTACAAACTATGGACGTCAAGTAACTTTTGTTATTTATCGATTCGCCTTCACTGACGCGTTTAGTCAGATAGGGGAATGCGGCCATAATGTATCATGACATTGAACTTTGATGTACTGCCATTATTTCTGAATGTGTCATGACTTCAGATCTGCTATGTATACCTACAAATTGATATGTCAACGAACCATGATGTACTCGTATGTCCCAGTGTGTACGTCTGAATAAATTGAGTAAACTAAGATTCCAGCAGTCTGCATTGGTGCCTTGTAGACAAGTGTATGAGTGGTTATATTGGTCAGCACACGAACAGTACACCATTCGCGGTAATCACACTCTACACTTCTACTTCATACATACACCATCCTGCGTCGGCTGAAGTGACCAAGTTTAGGGCCTGCTTCCCCTGGAGCCTTTGCCTTCCCTAACTCAGGACTAGGGTGAGTTACCCATTTACAGCTGGGTAGACTGGAGCATGCCTGATCTCAACAACACACCACTCTTCCATACAGACTGAAACTTTACAGTGGTGTACTACAGGTGTAGTAAGAAATAACTTCTTTACACGCTCTTTGGCTGATATTTTCTCGTCTGGGATTTCCCGGAGAAATATTGTCAGACCATGGCACACAATTAATATCAGACACTATGTCGCAGGTAATGGCTACTCTGCATATTAAAAGATCTCTGAGTAGTATCTATCACCCGATGTCTAATGGGATAGTTGAACGTTTGAATAGAATACTCAAGAACTTACTTGGGAAGATAACTGAGGATCATCCTCAGGATTGGGATAGGGTTTTACCCGCGGCCCTCTTTGCATATAGAGAGGTCCCCAACAAACATACAGGATTTTCTCCTTTTGAACTTGTCTTTGGCGCGCGACCTCGCAGTCCTATGTCTTTGCTTCATAATCTTATAACTGCTGATAATATTGACGATGACACTCAATCTTCATATGAGTATGTCATTGCTCTCAAGCAAAAGATTATCGAGGCATGCAAACTAGCAACTTCTTCATCCGAATTTGCTAAAGAAAAGGCATGGCAATTGGCAAAAAAGAATAGATGCCTACGATAACTTTGTCCTATCGACAAAGCATTTGTTTTGCTCCCTTGTAGAGAAAACAGACTTCTTATTGCATGGAAATGTCCGTATACAATAGTCTCAAGAATTTCCGATGTCGACTATGTTGTCGATATTGACGGAAAGCATGAAACCTTTCATATAAATATGCTCACGGAATTTCATGAACGACCAGACTATTTGCTACCTATTCTCCATGCGACGGACGATTCTCCAGTCCCACATGGTCATTATTCACCCCTGTCGGTTATACAGGATGAGGAAACTACTTTCTCTGATGTTAATCTTCCTCTTCCAATGATTCCACTTCATTCTACGGAATCATGGAAAAACGTTACTGTTTCTCCTAATTTATCTATTCAGGAACAGCGACTAGTCTCCTCTATGTTACAAACATTTAAGGATGTCCTTACTGACATTCCTGGACACACTCATGTCATTGAACATGACATAATACTTACTGCCCATAATTCTATCACGGTTAGACCTTACCCTATTCCTATTCACTTTCGGACACAGGTCGAGAAAGAATTGGATGAAATGATACAATTGAAAATAATTGAACCATCCACTTCAGCATACTCTTCGTCCATGGTTATTGTTCGAAAGAAAGACAAGAACATACGCCTTTGCGTCGATTATCGCAAATTAAACCAAGTTACTAGGTTCGATGCTGAACTTATGCCTTTATTAGAAGATCTACTTAATAGACTATCGAATTCTCGATTCTTTAGCAAATTCGACTTGTCTAAAGGTTATTGGCAAGTTCCTCTAACTGAACGCGCCAAACCTCTCACTGCTTTCTCAATACCTAGGGGTTTGTTTCAATGGAATTTCATGCCTTTCGGCCTTAGGAACGCCCCAGCTACTTTCGTACGCATGATGCGTCGAATTCTCTCATATCGTTCAGATGTCATTGCATACTTGGACGATATCTGTCTCTTCAGTGACTCTTGGGAAGATCACTATTTGGGTTTATATGAATTACTGTCTACTCTACGCGAACATAATTTGACATCAAAACCCTCTAAAGCCGATGTTGGGTTTAGTGAAATTTCTTTCCTTGGTCACCGTGTTGGTCATGGTCTCTTGAAGACAGAGGACCACAACACTTCTAAGATACTAAACATTTATATTCCTAAAACAAAAAAGCAAGTACGCAGTCTCTTAGGTTTAATACAATTCTACGGAAGATTCAGTCCGAATCTATCTTCTATTATGGTACCTCTTTTAACCCTATTAAAGAAAGGGTCTCCTAATATAGTGCGCTGGTCCCAAGAATGCCAGTCTTCATTGGATCAGATTAAAACTTTATTCTCAACTCCCCCTATCTTAAGGCTACCTACTACTGATAAGACTTTTGTTCTTCGTAGTGACGCCTCATCCACCGGGATCGGAGCGGCACTAATGCAGGAGTATTCAGAAACTCTGCATCCGGTAATGTATATCTCTAGGAAACTAAATGTGGCAGAAAGGAATTACTCGGCTCTAGACCGTGAATCGTTGGCTATGGTATGGTCAATTCTTAAGTTACAAAGATTCCTTCTTGGCGCGCATTTCATTGTGGAAACCGACCAAAAAGCTCTTACAGCTATTCAGAGTAAGAACTTGAAGAGCTCGAGATCCACTCGATATGCCATTGCTCTTCAACCCTTTCATTTCACGGTACGAGCTATCATTGGTTCGGATAATGTGATGGCAGACAATCTGTTCAGATGCCCACATGATTCCACTTAACTTTTGTGTCCTAGATTTCCTAATACACGTTGAGATTTATAACAGTTCTTTACTATAACTGTATATCAGCACATCTGTTCTCACTTAACGCGAATTCATGGTATTATGCTGTGTGATTTTCTTTCTCTGTTACCGTCTCGGGATAACGGAGGAAGGCTTAGTGCTCACAATATAATGGTCGAAATTTCACTCGGCCACGGTTTATAGTTAAGAATGTATGTTTGATTACTGTATAGTAGAAAATCTAACTGTTATCAAATAGAATTGTGTTATTTGTATTTTCTCAACAAATCGTTGATGTTTTGGGAGAATCTGTACATTTTGCCAACCATGACGTATTGTGAGGTCCTTACTTACCCTTGGGACGATACAGTAGATGTGCCCTCTTAATCTATGATCTGGACTTCATTGTTCATCTACTTAGTTAATTGTGTATAAAACATTATGTTAAAAATATTATTACATGTTAACATGATGTACCCTTTTGTTGTTAAGGTGATTGTATCACTATGATGCGGTATATTTAGATAATGACACCGCTGTTTTTGATGATGTTTCATTGCTAGACTTGGAGATAAGGTACTTGATGTGAGATAAAATTATAGGTATGTAACTTTTGCTTGCATTGTAACATTGCCAGCACTGTAGTGTTCGGTGGTGGCACCTCCCTGGAATATGTGTATACTTAGAGAAATGCTTTCTCTAATGTTCTGAGATACATTCTCACCTGACGCTCCATGCGCCGAGTTAGCCTCACATTAGGCATTATATTTATTTGTGATACTTTTCGTTCACGCATCATTCGTGCGTTATGAGCCTGTTGAATCGTGTTCTCGGATGTATTTCAAAAAAAATTTTCATTTTTTTCCCGGGGAAGGGGGGGGGGGGGGTTGCGGTAAACTCTTGCTTACAGTTTCGCTGAGTTTATAATCTGTTAAATGTACCTGTTTAGTTTGGAGACATTATTTTTTAGATTCCTGATCAAAGGGGTATTACATGTTTTACTTGGGTTGAATTCATTAGTGGTTGTTATCCCACTTGTTTTTAACCTAGCGGTCTAATATTAGAACCGATGTCTGGTTGCCTGACCATATGGCTTGAATGGTCAGCTTTTCTCGGAATGTTTGCAACTAGAACCGATGTCTTATTACCTGACCATATATGGCTTGAATGGTCAGTCTTTTCCTAGTATGTGTTCAACATCGCCCACCTGAGTTTAGCTCTGAGGGTCTAGCGTCTAACGACGCATGAGCAAGTTTTTGGTGGCGCGTTAAGAAAGACTTCCGATCGGGAGTCGAGCTGTGTTTTTCAGAGTGTCAAGACGTTCTTTTGGCGTCTTCAATCTGGCTTTAAGCCTGGATAAGGAAAGTCCTCTGTGTGTGAGACCAAGATGTCTAAAGATTGTTCCCCATGATATATTTCTATGCGTCTAGGAGACGAGTGTGTTTATTAGTGTTATTCTGAAGGAATGACAAGGTAAATTATCCTTCGATTCATTTTCCTCTATTATCAGCTTATTTATTTACCAGCTCAGTGATTTTTCCCTGGGCGGGAAAGAGTCCTTCGAGGATACGAGAGTTTGAGCTCACGAATTATGCTGACATTATTTGCTTAGGTTCCCTGATGTCGGCGTCTCTTGTAATCGTACTGCATTAAAGTATTGTAAAGTCAGCTGCTATTAACAACGTTCTCTGACTTCTACATGTGGTTGAGTGGGTGTATCGTGCCATTGTCCAAGAGCCTATACACATTCGCGTCCATCATCTTATCTAATGTCTACTCACCCACTGTCGTAAATTTATTTTGAGAGAAAGATTCTTATAAATAGTGGTCCTTTTTAGAGTGGAGAATGGTGGTGAAAACTCAGTGATAGAAAGGTAGAGAGTAAATAGTTGCTTCACAGAGTGCTGGGGAAAGTAAGGACAGACTTATTTACGACAAATCGTTCTTCTCAATCTTCTCTTCACTCTCCTGGTCAAACAATTATTTGCCAGTTTCCAGACACCCACCTGCGCTCACACTGATTTTGTGCTTCAAACACACAGACGCACGTGAATACAAAATATATTAAACAGATAGGGGAAATTTTGGGCTTTGGGTATTCCAACACAGTACTAAATAAGTTTATGAGGTTTATTATCATTTAAAACAATCACAACAACTATCATGTGTTACAGAAAAAAATATCATAAGTACAGAAAATACAAATAACAAGGTGGGGAGGGTGGGGGTGAAGAAGATTGGTATCGACTAAGCCCTTCCCGCTTGTATTAGACAAAGATAAACCCATTCCAAAGATAGATAGTTATCAGGAACATAGGTAATGTAACCCAAAAGTGAATTTAATTACTCTGAAAGAGGTGTTACAATATTGGGTATGGGTGGGAGACCAAAATCCTGTTATTCCCAATTGTTCTTCCATTTACTAAGCAAATGAAAAAGGGGGGGGGGGTTAAAACAGAGTTAACAAAATATCCCACCTAAAGGAACAATGCAGGGGTATACAGAAAATGTATTACCCGGTAGGCAAGTTAACAAATGGTTTGCAAAAATTAATCTCCTGTCATTCATGCACGCGCGTGAGGATCCACACTCATATACTCACACACACTTACCGATTGCAGCATCAGACAATCCATAGAATTATATAAACAGCAATTACACTCTTGACATATGAAAGTGTCTGGTACTTCGATGTCCCGCCCCAGATGTAGCGAGGTTTGCTGATAGCAAATATTCCCACTTATCGCCGGACTTGAAGCCTAAGAGTTCTTGTGTTTTATTATATAAAAAGGAATCTATGGGATGGCACTGACACAATTCAACACATGGGGAGGATGGAGTGGTCTCTTTAATTTCGCTGCTGGAGGTAAAATTCCTTCAAGGCGTGATGATAGCAACTGACCGGTAGGTTTTAAATCTAGTGAGGAAAAACTAGGCCCAGTCACAGTTCAGGTAAATATGTACTCTCTCACAGTAGGGCAGTAAACAAAATATCGCTACTGGCAATGTTCATCTTCCAGTTTATCTTACAGATTGTAATTTAATTTGATGGTTTCTTTTTGAATATTCTTGGGTAGGTTTTCTTTCATGTAATTATGATAGCTAGGCCGCATCGGACCGCCACAAGATTAAATTTAAAATGTTTCATCAATATGTCTGGAAGTTTTTTTAAGATGATTTCTTTATTGCTGGGATCGCAGGTTACGATAACTCTGTATGAAAGAAAAAACATGTAATATACCGAAAAATCAAATAACATTCTCAAGCGCGATGAATTTCCCGTTAAGACTATAATATACACTCGCGTATTTCATTATATATTTAAGAAGACACCTCGCGAGTTTAAATGGTTAAAACACACATCAATATATATGACTTAACTCAATTAGTTATAAATTCCTTCGCGACTTTTAAAAGTTAATTTAAGCATTTAAGCATCTATTATCTTTTGAAATAATATAATAGATACATCATTACATTTACAACTGGAACTATTGACACTTAACACAAAATCCAGTGAAATGGAATGAATGAACTAGTCCACTGATCACTTTACACAATTATATTTTACCGTTTTGCACAGAATAGAATTCACTGCAAATATATATGAAAATCCAGGGGAAAATCTAACACGATTTCAAATATAGCTAGTGCTTCTGTCAAGGTCTGGCCAACGAGTGATAACATGCATTTCTTCATGGTCTGTATATATCTAAAATGGAATGTAAGATGAGTGGGACGTGTTAGAATTTGACACCTTTTTAGATCTCAGGAGACTTTCGGGGGATCTGACCGCCAGACTAAGAGAGATGCCGCCCCTGGTCTTCTGTATCTTTGCTCGCTGCGTGCGCGTCGGCTTTCCCGTTCGCTCCCACTGCGATCGGTTCTGTGGTTAACACCGAGATGCGAAATACCCGCAGGAAACTTGCGTCGCTCGTTTCAGGGACCACTACTGCCTTTTTGAAAGCGTGCCGCTAGTCTTTCCTGAGATCCCCCGTCTCTTTGATCGTGTTCGCTACTATCGTTTGATGCTGGCAACCCCCCCCCCCCCCGGCCAAGTTAATGAAAATAACTGCATATGATTGCTAAAGAGATATTCGTGGGCATGATTTAACCTCTCCTTAAATCAATGCGATGACCAGAATGAACGGTAGATAAACTGTCCACATATTAATCAGCAAACGTGTTGACCATCTGCGTGGAAAGGTTGCATAGCTAATGAGTCTAGGTGAAAAAAAATCCCGTTTGACGAAAAGTTACCACAATATTCGGGGGCACTGATGCTATCCGAAGGGGTCGTTACGAAGGGTCGTACCATATCATCCAACACTTCAGGGGAACCGATGTTATGAGAGGGTTCTTACCATCATCTAACAAATTCAGGGACGGCTGAGTTGTCTGTCACAATCGTCCCCTCTTTTGAGACGTGAAAACATCTTTTCATGTTTGATTTATGACAATGAAGCTGCCCTGATCGGTAGCTTTTGGATGATTGGTATCTTCAACTTCCTCCTCTTTATCCGTAGTCCAGTTTCTACTCAGGAAAACCGCCCCGACATTCTGTCTTCCCGTAATATATTCCACTTTGAAAGAATAAACGCTTAAAAGAAGGGCCCAACGCATGATCCTTGCGTTAAATTCTTTATTGGCACCAAGAAAGGCTAACGCAGCGTGGTCTATTTGCACCGTGAAAGATGTCCCATAGAGAAACTCATGATGGCGTCTGATACCGTCAATCAGAGCGAGACATTCTCTTTCAACTACGCTGTAGTTCCATTCAGCTTTATTTAATTTCCGACTGCCATAGGCAACTGGAAATAGCATGTTCAGGTCACTGCCCTCGGCTTGAAGCAGTGTTGACCCGATGCAATGACCTGACGCGTCGACCCGCAGTACAAAAGATTTCTTGAAGTCAGGCAACCTTAAAATGGGGTATGCAGACAACTGTCCTTTCAAAGTGTTGTACGCGTGTTCGCACTTTTGATCCCATATGACCTTATCAGGACAACCTTTCTTTGTGAGGTCAGTCAGAGTCAGTCATATCAACCACGTAAATCGTCATTTATATCCACTAGTTACCACACCCACTTTAATCATACTAGCTACGTAAATCGCCATTTATATCCACTAGTTACTGTCACAGGTTGCCTCCCCTTTTCTCTGCAGAAGTGGTCCAACAGTTACTAAAACCTTGAGTATCTAATGTGGGTTTTCAAAGGTGTCTACCTTCGTACACGATTAATCTTGGCTGAGTTATAGATAGAAGGATAATGATGATCCTACCTCCAGGGAGTGTTCCCGAGATATTTCAGAAGTAAAGAACAATGCTGAATGTGTCTGAGCACGTTAACTTTTTATCTGACCCGCCTTTTGTGAAGATGTATATAGTCTGATTTAGCTCGTTCAAGCCCCCAGTTGAATCAATTCACCGAAATCCCTCTCATTGGTTCGATATATATATATATATATATATATATATATATATATATATATATATATATATATATATATATATATATATATATATATATATGAATCGCTTCACTAAAGCATGCAAGGACTTTGGCCTCACAATAAGTCTAAAAAAAAACGAATGTGCTGAGTCAGGATGTGGGTGCTGCACCAGTTATCACTATCGATAACTATGAATTGGCAGTGGTGCACCACTTCACATACCTAGGGTCTACCATCAATGACAAACTCTCACTGGATACAGAAATCGACAGCCGCATTGGCAAAGCTGCAGCTACCTTTGCCCGCCTCACATCGCATGTTTGGGGAAACTCTAAACTCACAATGAAGACCAAAGCTGCGGTATATAATGCCTGCGTCACCAGCACACTCCTATATGGCAGCGAGACCTGGACGACCTATGCTAAACAAGAAAGAAGGCTCAATACCTTCCATTTGCGGTGTCTACGCCGCATCCTCGGCATCTCGTGGAAAGATAAAGTAACAAATGTCGAGGTGTTGTCACGTGCTGGCCTTCAAAGTATGTATACGCTGCTTAGACAGCGCAGACTTCGCTGGCTTGGCCATGTTCGCCGCATGGAAGATGGTCGCATCCCAAAAGATATCTTCTACGGACAATTAGCAGATGGCAAGAGAACAGTTGGGCGACCACAGCTGAGGTTCAAAGATGTGTGCAAGAGAGATATGAGGGCACTGGACATGGATCCAGCAACATGGGAGGATGAAGCTAACTGATCGCACTAAGTGGCGATGCTATTTACGGCACCACCTCAGATTGGGCGAAGAGAGGCTGACACAAGAAGCAGAGGTGAGGAGAAAACGTCGAAAGGAGCACCAGGAAAATAAGCAGCTGAGGGCTGTCACCTCGGGGGCGCATTCCCATAGTCAGTTATGACTGAAGGGGCTATTATATATATATATATATATATATATATATATATATATATATATATATATATATATATATATATATATATATATATATATATATATATGTTCTGTGTCATACGTATGCCTTTTTCTCTGTAATGATTAATCCAACTATGAATTTGTCAAAGTCAACATATACAAATTTAATGATCAATTACATAAACACTTGTAAATAAAATTGACTTGTGATTATGAAAAATGATTAGGTTTCTTCACCGAAAAGTCTTTGCGCGTGATTAATCGAACAGATAAGGTTCGGTGGTGTTTGGCCTGTTACAAATGGGACTTGCTAAAATGCTGAAGTGCTGATGCTGCTTTTCCGTCGATTCGTCTCTGTGATGAGGGGCACGTTTCCAGATCAGTTCAGGAAGTAAACGTTCCGGGTCAGTGCAAGAATCTTCAGGTGTCGATCTCATCCTTTGAAACACAGTCTATTCGTGCAGCAAATGGTCTCTCCGGGTCGTACTGCAAATAGTCGTGTCGCTTCGTACGGGTACCACAAACTTTAGAGGGAATAAAAGAACAAATTTTGCTGATAAATATTTGTTTTCCTGATGTCTATCAGGCAGCTTTTCCCGCTGTCCGTCAACCGTTTGTTTTCTTAAATTTTTTACTCTCCCTGAGCTTATGTCGCATCATTCATGGCATGTGATGAAAAATCACCAGTATATCAGTTAATTTAAGGAAACATTTGTGAGTGGACAGCGACAGTGGCTTGTGCCTGAAGGAACATATTAAGTTTACATACTTTCACAAAATGATAATATACAACTATGCACAGGTTGGTGCACTCACTGCCTGCTCCATTCGGAGTCTATTGTTACCTCTGCTTTTGGTTCTACAGTGAGAACTAGCATGAAACAATCACCAGCGCTTGCTGTGGTGGTTCATGGATGTATCCTTTTTACATGCAAAGGTTGCCAGCCTAGAATGAATCTTTAACACCAGGTATTAACATGTCAAATTCACCGCATAAAATTTATGTTTACAACTTACCCCAGTAGGGAAGATAGATTTCTTGCTCAGTAGAGTAGTCTTGGCAACTTAACACAGTTGCCTCGAACACACGTCTGGGGTATTATTTCTATTTCAGAATACCTCTGTGACTTGTGAGTGGTCCTGTAGAATTCCGGGTTCCGTATTAATATTGGCGAGTTTTCTACTGATGCTCTTAATACGTGTGTGTGTATCCAGTCCTATCAGTTCAGAACCCAACTCTATTCTTTTCTGTGGCAAGGTCCATACTGTCTACGTCGACGACTTCTGGAATCCAGTGCCGTATGTCAAACTACTTCTACGTTTTTTCGTAGGTTCCCGGTCCACGCTTCTATCTGGCGTTTTTTGACAAACTCCCAATCAACGCAAATGTTTATTCACGCCTCAGATGCCAGCCATTACATTCAAAAGTTCATGATATGACAACTTGTCTTCATGTATTACTTTCCATCATTCAATTCGGAAGTCTGATTACTTAGTTTATCAGACTCTGCCGATCTCTTGTATCACATGACTTGTCGCCATCCGACTGCCTGTCTAGGCAAATCGTGGTTCATACACTTAAACCCGTATTGCCAGCTATATTCTGCTGTCGAGTCGGAAGTGATTATGCAATCTTAAGCAAACACTTCATGTCCGCATCTACCTGGAGCCAGTGTGGCATTAAAACGTTTAGTGCTAAAATTTATCTCTCAGGTATGGGCGATTGTCTGGCCCTGTCATGCGTCGAAGCGTGAAATGTGACCAATGGTAGTAGGAAAAAAGAGTAACAATTCTGAGAAGAGGATAGGCACGAATTTATGTGCGTTAAATATGCCGAAATAATAGATAATAAAGGCGATGAGAAGAAATAATGAAAAAGCAAACGAGCCGAAATGACACAGTTACACACGCACTTCAGCCATATCAGCCTCGTAAATCGTCATTTATATCCACTAATTAGTACACCCACTTAAGTCATATCAGCTACGTAAATCGTCATTTATATCCATTAGTTACCACACCCACTTCAGTCATACTAGCCACGTAAATCGTCATTCATCCACACTAACAGTCGCTGAAACTTACTTCCAAACTTAACCAACGAATCTGGCCTGTTAATATTATCGATTCCTCTATTCCGAAGAGATTTGTTGTTTGCCGAATTATTCTACAGGACAAAACAATCAAATTCACACAAAGCAGAACACCCCTTAGGGACAGCCCATTTCTTTGTTTCTAATGGGGACTTACTCAAACATCGACAACCAGAAACTAAAACTGTTTTGACTCATTTCTTATCCAAACAAAGTTTCGGAATCAGACGTGCGCGTTTTCAATCTCTCAATGACTTTAAATCAAGACTACATTTGACAAAAAAATTTTCAAAATAAAATAAACAGCCCAAGGACCGTTTGAAAGCATTATGCTCAAAGTTTACGTATGAGTAAATGTGAACGTTGTCCCTGTGATTTTCGTTAGCATTCAGTAAAATACTGATGATTTGTGTTTTCCTATTGTTTTAATTGGAAGGAGAGCAGAGTAGCATCAGACGTGCTTCATTTGCCTCCACTAATCCTTCATGTTGGCTGAAAGTCTGCACTGCTCAACCTAATTTCGGTTCTAATTAAAGTTTTGTGTGTAACGTAATGTAAGCCTTTTCGTGTTTTATATACTCTACCTTTACCTACCATTGATCATATTTAGTGTGATCTATTTACAACAAAAATTTTTGCTATTTTTAACCTTTGGATATTTACGGTTTATTAACTGATTTTTTTTTTTAGTTGTCATGTGATAATATTTAATAAACATCCTTGTATCGTTTTGATTTGTTGGAGTGACCAATGTTGGAAACAAATAATGTCTAACCAAACCCACTGTAGGCTGGGTTTTTGTGACGGTATTGCCTCCCCTGCTTTGCAGTAGTGGTCCAACAGTGGCCAAAACTCAAGAGCATCTACTGTAATATGGGCCTCAAAGGTGTCTACTTTCGCACAAGATTACTCTTGGCAGAGATGTAGATAGAAGTGTAATGACACTTCTATCACATAGGGAGTCTTCACAAGATATTCAGATAAGCGAAAACAATGCTGCTTTGGCTGGGCACGATTCTAGAATCTGCCGACCACTTTTGTGAAGAATTAAGAAATGATTAATTTTAGCTCGTTAAGCCCCCACCTCTGATTTTCTCAGTGGAATTCTTATTATTCTGGTATAGCTCTGTTTAGATTGTGTGTAGCAAATTGACTGAGACAAACATGCAGTACATTTAAAGGATTAAATCGAAGATAAATTTGTAAAATTACAAATAACAAAATTTAATAATCACTTTAGTTTTAACAGTTTGAAAATAATTGAATAGTTTAGAAGAATAGTTTCATCATTGATTTATAGTAGAGTCGATGGGAAAAGTTCACTTTGGCAGCGTATATTTTGCACTTACCTGCCAAAAGTAGTTTTTGCTCCCGCTTATGGGTTCTTATTACACTGCTCACGCTCGTCGCTAGTCAAGGTTGTCGGGTGTACCTCGTTTCCCATAAATTTCAAGTAGAGTCTACAAAGTTGGTCCCTCGTCTTAAAGCTTAGGCCACTGTTCCCTTCTTATTCCAGAGATAGTACTTTCTGCTGGTACCACCTATAACTATGATAAAGAATAGAAACGAAATGCTATTCTGAGTATTGCATTTCCCGACACTTTGTTATGTGTCCCTTTTCTTCTATTCTACCATCCCATTTATCTCAGAATTTACCATCGATGAGAATTAAATTTAATCCCTCGGGATAAAACATTCTTTACATTTAAACTGGATAGCTTTTACAGTCACCTTACATTTAAATGAAAATGCTAATAGTACAGATAGAATATGTTTACATTTACATTTCCACTGCTTGAAAAGTGTTCACAATATAAAATGAATGTGTTTTCATTTATGTTTACACTGATTTGAAAAGTTTGAAACTTTCATTGATTTTAAAGAGCTTATGTTAACATCGACATTTACACTGGTTTGAAACTGTAAGTATTATAATTAGAATGTACATTATTTCTTTCATCTTTTCCTCCCTGCTCCATATGGAACTTGGGACTATTTATGCGTTTAGTTCTCTTTAAGAAACTAGCAATAAAGCAGTCACCAGTCCTTTGCAGTGGTGGTTCATGAAATCATCATTTTATATGCTGAGACTGTGCCAGCCTCAAATGACTTGGACATTCCTAGCACTTTTCACATAAAAATATTCGCACAGACGGGTAATCTTGTTATCTGTTGCCTGAGCAAACGAAAACCAACTACGGGCGAGTAATTTTATCGCCTAGCCCAGCTTGAGCAAACAGAATCATGCGAAACTGAGCAAATCCACATTGGTTTTTACCTGCTCTAATCTCAGCAAATATGTGCCGCATCAAGCAAAATGTGATTATTATCACCTACAAGGAGTGTCAAAATGAATTTACAATATCAAATATCTACTTCTTAGCAGAGAAAGAAAGAACGAAAGTGCGACAATTGAAAGCACGCAATAAAATCCGTACCACAAATGTACCGATTACTGCCGTAGTGAAACAGAGATTAGGAAGAAGAAGGGTTCGCTCCAATCCATTCTGTGACAGTCTTTAAAATCACTAGAAATATACTAGGTCCAGCATCGAGAGGTGGGGCCTACCTAGCTATAAATGGGTACTTAACTTAGTTAGGGAAGGAAAAGACAGCGAGGAAGGAAACTGGTCTCCTCACCCCTCGATGCTGGACCTAGTATGGTGAAGTCTCTAACACTCCATTACCGCAATAAGTTACCGGGTTTCGGGTTCAAAGCTTGGTAGTGTCACGCATCAGTCTAACCAGCTGTAAATGGGTACCTGACTCTGATCTTGAGTTAGAGAAGTCAACGGCAGCGACTTCTCTTGTTTCCTGTGTACCGTTAACTTGTAGAACTGATTCAATACCGTTTTATTGGTTTATAAACTTAAAATATGGGGGGGGGGGGTTGAGAACGGGTCTGTCGTAAGCGTGTTAACTATGAATGCACGTGGAACGTTTTTTTTTTTTAACTTGCCCTCCAAAATCACAATGTGAAATCAACCTTTTTCAGTCAAGAAAAAGTACGGTTCTCAGTTTGGGTAATAAATTTCCACAATTTGATTTTAGCGGTGAATTAACGCACAAGAACCGGACTGTGTGTGATAAACAATGACAAGAAAGTAACATCTCGGAGGAGAAGATTATAATGTTAGATCTGTGTGAAGTAGTGAGTATTTAAACGTGACAGGAGAAATGGAAAAATCAAGACCTTATATGGTTATAAAGTTTACATCTTATGTTGTCATGTCGTAATGTTCTACTGGAGGGTAGTGAGGGAATAGACCCCTACCAAAATCAGACACTTATTCTTCCGCTGTCCAAAAGCATTTTCATCCGACTCAATTGGATTAAAATTAACGCTCAGGGAAGGTAAAAAGTCTGAGAAAGATGGAAGTGGTTGATGGGAGCCGAGGTCGACAGATGACTATGTCAGGAGACCCAATACTTAGTACTTAGCAGAGAGATTTGTCTCCTTTCAGTTTGTGGTACACGTCTGTGGTACAACTTTGTGGTACAAGTTGTCAGCAGTCGACGCAAGACACTAACATCAGACGGGTCGTGAAGACACTTAACTTGACAGTCTAAGCAGTTACCTCGGCCTTGTGCAAGAGACGTGCTGCTGCCACAATATTTTACTATTTGAGAGACGTACAGTCTAAGGCACCTGTGGAAGGCACCTGAAGCAGATGCCAACCGACCCCACATTTGAAGCTAAGTAGCATATCAGTGCAAGTAATGGACATTTCCAAATAATTTTTCATAAGCTCCACAACAATTTAAATCATAAAATTTTGATAAATATCATCGCTTTTTTATAAATAACTTTATTTATTTTACCTTGTTAAACTATAAGTGATTAATAAACCTGTTTATTTGTAGCTGTATTGGTATAGTTGGTTTAACCACTCTTGGGTAAATTGTAAGTTTGACCCGTATGAATCATACTGTTTTAAATACACAATCATAGAGAGCTATAAAATTAATAACACTGGCTAACAAAAAAAAAATTTTTTTTCTTTCTCTAACATTTCAATGTTTTTCTGGTCAATTTTAATGCGCTGTTTTTAAATCTGCAAACCGTTTTTCTCTATCAGGTCGGGATCTCTAGAAATACGCATTTGAAGTTTTTTAACAACGCATACAGTATTACAACATCATTCGTACAAGAAGTATAACAGTTATGTAGGCTTGAATTTCTTTGCAGTCGACTTTCGTCGGTGAATGGCATGTGGTACATCGCGATGAAGCATCCAACAATAATCGGCAAGCATGGTCACACTCCACCGTCCTTGATAACGTGACTCCATGACGGCGGTATCTTTATGGAATCGTTCTCCATGTTCATCGCTGACTTCGCCAAGGTTGTCAGGGAAAAAGTAAAGATGCGAATCGAGCAAATGGATTTTGAGGGACATGTTACAGCCCATAATTCTGTATGCATCTATGCACTGCTTAACAATATGCACATAGTCGACAGATTTGTGATTTATCAGAAAGTTATCGACGATCGATTTGAATGCCATCCATGCGCGAAGTTCACTACCATGTAACAAGTTCTCGAATTGTCTGTCGGCAATAAATTTCCTAATCTGAGGTCCTACAAAGATACCTTCCTCTATCTTTGCATCGCTAACTTGCGGAAACTTTTCTCGAGGATAAGTGAAAGCTTTGCTCGTTTTATCTAACGCTTTTACGAAATTCTTCATGAGCCCCAACTTTATATGTAACGGTGGTAAAATGATGCTGTCTTTGTTAACTAATGGCTCATGTATTACATTTTTATGCCCGAGCTGCATACGATCCCTGATAGGCCACACCTTTCTTGCATAATGTTCCTGTCTGTTGCGGCTGTCCCATTCACATAGGAAGCAAAAAAAATTAGTATACCCAGTCTGCATGCCCGTGAGAATTGCAATGACCTTTAGGTCTCCACAAATCCGCCATTGGTAGTCATTGTACTTTATTTTTGCCAAAAGTATAGCCATATTGTCATAAGTTTCTTTCATATGAACAGAGTAGGTGACTGGAATTTTAAAAATAAATTTCTGTTATGCAATAACGGCTTTTAGACTAGTCTTGGAAGAGTCGATGAAAAGTCGCCATTCGTTGACTAAGTGCTCATGACCGGGGTGCACCATCATACCGTTTACATCTTTGCAATAGCAAATGTCATCATCCATCTCAAAGTATTGAACAAGTTCTCTGTGTCTATGACGAAATTTAGATATCGGAGTATTGGGCGCTAAAAGATTCCATTCTTTGAGTCGCGAACCGTGTAATTCCGCTTGTCCTTTGGTAAGAGCGAAATCACGTATTAGATCTGAAAGTTCTGAATGGTTAATTAAGTGAACACCATCATTCACCGGTATATAATCTGAGTCAGAATTAGTTTCTAAAGCAGGTAAACTATCACTTTCTGATGGTTCATTCACGTCCAACGGATATTGTTCTGGTGGAACTGGGATTGGACACGTGATTGGATCATGAGGCACTGGTTTTGAAACCGATTCAATATTTGGATAAACCACAGACTTTCTACTTTTAAAAGTGAAACCATGGATATTTATCAAGCAGAAGTAACAATCAATAGCGTGATTTGTCGGTTCACGCCATATTACTGGCACTCCAAAAGGCATCGTCTTATGCTTCGGCGATTTTCGTAACCAACCTGCCAATGTATTTGCACAAGTCGAGCAAACTGCATTTGGCTTCCAAGATTTATTTGCATCATCAACTTCCGAATCGAAATAACGTTCATATGCTTTCTTTAGTAATGGTGTAAAGTTTTTCTGGTGAACACGATCGGTAAAATATCCGCACACGTAACAGAACAGATCAGCCGAATTTCTACAACTTCTAGAAGCCATATTTCGCTCAGAATTATTTCAAAATACAGTAACTATTGGAAAAGTAGCGTAACATATGTCATGCATCTTTTAGCAGTATAAAAAGTAGAATTATTTTGCATTTTATTAATTTTTAATAAGTTATATAGTAAAAATGAAACGGAGCAAATAACGGTTTCCCAAAAATATATTTATTCACAAGTATCTTAAGAACCCGATGTGATAGAGATAAACGGATTTCAAATTTGAAATCAGCGCAAGAAACTGACCTAAGAACACTTATTCTTATATAAGAAAGAAAAATGTTGTTTGTCAGTGTAATTGCTGAATCAATTTCAGCTGGGCGCTCAGAAATACGAGCGAAAATATATTACCTCACAGGCGGAGCGGGGAATACTAACGTTCATGACAGCTTATGATCTCAGTCGTTATGCTTGCTTTTCTTTAAATTCCTGTAAAACTCCCTAAAGTAGACATCATTCTTCTATTTATATCTCTGCCAAGAGTAATCTTGAACGAACGTTAATATCTTTGAACACATTCATCATTGTACTCGTTAGTTTGGCCATTGTTAAACAATTACTGCGGAGCACGGGAGGCAATACCGTCACCAGCTGACAACCTCATCATGTAAAACAGATTGCTAAATAAATCACTAATGCAAGAGCATATAAATGCATTTATACAGGCTTCTTGTACGGGGACCAGATGCAATGGTGGCGCAATGATCCATAAGGGACAAAACTGAAAAAAAGAAGAATCAGACAACCTGTTGACTAAAACATAAAGTGAATACCCGATACTCTCTGATAGAGCTCCTTATACCAAGTGGTACATCATATTGCAAGGAGGCTGTGTTGCCTACATAGATCTGCATTAAAACCGAGGCGAGAAGTAACATGCCTAAGGAAAATTCATCGAATTTTTTGACAGAACACCATCACGAACCAAGAACTGCTAACTCAGAGCCACCAAGAAGACATGCGCACCATAATAGCGGGTAGACGCTGGAATTGGGTTGGCCACATCCTCAGAAGAGACCCTGACACCATCATAGCGGGTAGACGCTGGAATTGGGTTGGCCACATCCTGAGAAGAGACCCTGACACCATCATAGTGGGTAGACGCTGGAATTGGGTTGGCCACATCCTCAGAAGAGACCCTGACACCATCATAGTGGGTAGACGCTGGAATTGGGTTGGCCACATCCTCAGAAGAGACCCTGACACCATCATAGTGGGTAGACGCTGCAATTGGGTTGGCCACATTCTCAGTAGAGACACCTGACACCAGAATTGCCATGACATAGACAAGAAGGAAAGTGAAAGCAAGGACGGCCAAAAGTCACGTGGCGGAGAACAATGGAGGCGAAGATACTAAGCGTGAACCATAGCTGGGGCACCAAGCGAAGAATGGCTGTCGACCGAGCAAAGTGTGGTGGGTTTTGATGTTAAAGAAAGAAATAGTCAGTACGTGTCTACAGAGTGAGGTCAGCTATGCAAGTCTCTGAGTCTAATAGTTGATGAAGATGTTCTCAGGATACCTGACTGCTACCACCCTACGATCTCACTCTGCGATTTATTTTGGGTATCTAGTGTTTGTGATGTAATTTATATGGCTTGGTGTCTAGGGTAATGAAATATGTAGTGATAATTGCGTTAAACAAATACAATTTTAAATCACTAAGTTCGAATAAACAAGACTGAGTTTAAAGTTAGGATATATGTATATACAATTTTAATTTCCTGTCCCTCAAATTTTTTAGGACAGGAATGTTTAAACTTAAAAATGAAAATATGGTTTTATACCAAATTAAATACACAATAAGGACATCTGTCCAATATATCTTAATATGTTAATGGTTATAAACTTTTATTCCCTGTTGGAAAATAATGTTCTGTGAAGAGTCAATATTGTGAAAAACTGGTTTTCGCATCATATCACAAACTGTTTCTGAATAGGGTGGAGATTAAACACATTTGAGTTTGCATAAACGCCCGCAAGTTTTATGCTTATCTTTGACTTCTGGTAGACCCTGGATGATTGGTTTTAAGTGGGTCGTGGAGCGCTTAGAATGTGCCCATAGCTTCGACGTTGTGTGAATTGTATTCAAATCGAACGCTACTGCGCATGTCTGTTTTTTGGTTGTGGGTTTTTGTACAAGCTTCCGCCCGGCAGTGTCACAGATTTTGTCGAGAGAGATAGACGCGTTTTCAGAGTCTATCATGATCATATTGTTCGGGAATGGAAGTCCTCTATAGTGTTCATCTCAGATGATATTTCCTTTTGTGATTCAAAGCGCCTGGAGGCGAGTGAGTGTGTATTTATTCCTGAAGAGAAGGTAATTGCTCTACATTGATTATCATTGTCGCTAACTCTCATGATTGACATTTTTGTGCCTAGTTGTCAACTTTCCCTGGGCGGGAAAGAGTCTACGTTATGAGAAGTTTTCAACTCACGAATCACCATGTTGTTATGCATCGGGTTGATGCATGTCCTAAAGGCTATCTGCTTGTTGGACTTTGCTGTTCTGGCGGTTCTACGTCAGTTTAGGTTTGATACCATTGTTATTAAAGGAAATTAGAGGACATTATTTGATACTCCAGAAGTCATGACTGTCTTGCTGGAGGTCAGAGAAGGAGAAGTGGTTTAATCTCCTACCTTTATATATATATACATCGGCTGTTATAGAAAAGGATGATGGTTTCCACACCTGAATACATTTACAGTCGATTATGATGCATTGAAGCCCATGATTTGATTCACCATTATTATGCTGTCTGCTGTCAAATGTTGTGCTGACTATGTCGATATAATGAAGACTGTTCTACATGTTAATGTCTACACATCTTGTCATTGTGGCGTCCCAATAAATGATGGAAACGTCACTAGCAGTTACAACGTTCATTGACTTTCTACGTCGTGAGTTTATGTGACGTCCTGTGTGGACTCTACCTTTACTGCTACCTGTTTGACTCCACATCTACATCATATACACAAACCAGACCAAAGACACCATACTTCTCCGCCTTCATCATCTCTGGTGTCTAGTGGTGATACTCTACAATTCAAGTGCCAGAATTTCTACCTTCTACGTATCTTGGAGAGAGTATATCTCACCTTCTACATTCATCTTACCGCAATCAATGAAATAATCACACAATTTATTAAAGGTTTACAGGCTGTCAATGGGTCAACTCTAGACCGCTGCTGCTTCAGACGCAAAGGCAATAGGTCATAAATTGCTCTGCAACGAACCTTACTTGTACGAATTATTTGTCAAGTGGCACCTATGCGTAGCAAAAGCGTTGGTTTTATTCCCTATATGTCTATTCTAACATTAGCCAATCAGTTTAAACGACACCGATTTGACTCTTTTTTTTTTGAAAATTCCAAACATTTATTTTGGAAAATCCCAAACATTTATGTACGGTTATCTATAAGTTCGTCAGTCTGATTCTATTATTACTATTTAGACTATGTGTCGGTTTAGGCTGGCAAAACTTCAAAGCCACCTCTCAATTTGACTTGTTTTCAAACTCGCGTCTCGAAAATGTAACCTTTAGATTGCGCTGGGATTTCAGTGTGTCCGTCTGTCTGTTGTCAATTTTTATATTTTATGCGATAACTACGTCACTTTTGAAGCGATTTAAAAGCTGCAAAGTAATTATTAATCAGGCTAGTGTCCTTTATCTAGCCAGTATATTTTCATCTACGTCTTTATCTAAGTTTGCATCTTGGTACTTTTCCCTCTCCTGCACTTATTTTGGTTCATTAGTTTCAGTTCGACAATACTCAAGTGGGTTTAGAATTTTTCCATGCTAACCCCCTCTCTTTCTATCTCCCGTCTTTTTTTCAGTCGAAACACGTGTTGGCCAACTGCCAAAACGGTTTTATGTTATATTTAAAAATTAGGACGGAGTGACGAAAACGCCTTTTCTAATAGGGATGGGTACCCTCGCGTGGCATTAATAGATTCAAAACGCAAGCCGCTCGTTGGCGTTTTTGAAAATGCGATGTTCTTGAAAAGAAAAAATATAACTACTGTCGTATGTTGTAACTAATAATAGATTCTTAGAATACGTTAGTTAAAAAAATTCAAGGAGTGTCCAATATTTTACATTAGATTTTATCGTGCTTGACAATTTTCAAATTTGTATAGTAGCGGGTTATAAACGGTAACTTTACGTCACTAGAATTGGACTTTTTAGAAATATGAGCAGGGTAGAGCAATGGTGGCGGGATGTGTATAGAAGCTATCGTGGCGTATTGAAGCAAAATTCAAATACAGTATATCATTATAATTTGAGCTGGAGGGTTAAAACGGTGCATTTTATCACACAAAGTGCAGACAGTTTATTGCTGCGCTACAAGACGCCGCTAGACGTGATGGTCACTGATTGTTTTGTCAGTCAGTACCGAGGGCCAAAGTGAAGACAGTTTGTTGCTGCGCTACAAGACGCCACTAGACGTGATGGTCACTGATTGTTTTGTCAGTCAGTACCGAGGGCCAAAGTGAAGACTGTTTGTTGCTGCGCTACAAGACGCCACTAGACGTGATGGTCACTGATTGTTTTGTCAGTCAGTACCGAGGGCCAAAGAACAAGAAGAGACGTAAACTGGGTGTTAAAGAATTACCTGTGAGATACACCAGATGTTAACAACATTCTGACATCCCAAAGCTGATCCAGAATAAACAATACACTGCGAAATTCCTCTTTAATGTATGTTTGTGGCACGTCCCCTATATGTAATTTGTTTATTAAACATAATTGTATGTCTATCAGTTCATAAAATAATAACAAATGCCTTTTGTGGTTGAGTTGAAAGGGAGGAGGTTTCCAGGGTGATGAATAAGATGACACGTCCACGACACGAGACATAACGTAAAAGGCAACTAAATGTTAGGTTGTGTATAGGACTGCCAACTTCATCATGTAAACTAGTTGCTTCAGAAACCAACAATGTAAGAGCCCAAAACGTGCTTTTGTACAGATCTCGTGCACGGGGACAACTTCAGTAGTAGCTCCATGCTTCTTATGGAACGTACAGGGAAAGAGAGACTATTATTTCCCTATTCCTTCATGAGTTTTCCATTTGTCAAAGGAAAAGTGTAATTGTGACTTTATTGGAAAACTCCCTGGGGTAGTAATGCCAAAAAGTGTAAAGATTTATTGCTCTATTCAAAGCTGCAATATCACAGAACCACGCAGTGCTTTAAATGTATTATATGAGTAATGTTTCGCTATTAGGAAAGATTTGAATGTAACATAAAACACAGTATTTACAAAACAGATGAATAACGATTATAATGACAATAGATAAATAGCAGGACATGTGGTTGTTGCCATAGATTCAGCAACGTTTGGGATCTCTTCCTTCATCCGAACAAGAATTGTTAACAGAGGAAGGATAAAAGATTATTTCATTAGCAAGAGCCATCCCGTTATTTTCTATGTCAAATAGAAGATGACTACAAAACAGCTAGAGATCAAAAGAGAGAAAATGGAGAAAGATTGAACGAACCAGCAAATATAACTTCACTTGACCACAAAGGTGAAGGCCATAGTGGACACGCTAAAGAGAACACTGAGAGAAAAATACGGCGGAACAGAAAGATAAACCAGCCGCGATCTCGCAGACAAAGTTAAAATAAACGGCCCGAAATGGAAATCACTGGTTAACGACAGCAACTGCCCTGTGTGTCGTAGAGTGAAGACGAAGACGAACAAGAAGAAGAAGAGGAGGAAGAGGAAGAAGAAAACAAATAAATTCTGTCGTTGAAACTTGTCCATGTTGTTATACTGTCCATGTTGTTATACTGTCCATGTTGTTATACTGTCCATGTTGTTATACTGTCCATGTTGTTATACTGTCCATGTTGTTATACTGTCCATGTTGTTATACTGTCCATGGTCATCTTTTTATTACCACCCACTATGTTTTGTATTTATCAGGGTTGCCCGTTGTCACAGTGCGTTTTAATTAGATTTACTTTTATTTATTTTCATATGATATTTTTTTGTTTGTTCCTCATTTGAAAGTTCATTTTAAAAATTAACGTTCTAGGGTTCCCTCGATCCGCTATTGTTTTAGTAACAGACAGTCTTAGTTCTGGAATGTCTAGGGTAATAGATTTATAGGTAGACTGAGAAACACATGGAGACGAGAACTGTAGACAGAAGACACAGTGATGATGGTGATGGGGATGATGATGGCGATAATAATGATGATGATAACGATGGCAATCACAATGGCAATGGTGATGATGATGATAACGATGATGATGATGATAACGATAATGATGACAAAGATCACAATGGCGATGATAATGATGATAATGATCCACACCGGTGGAGTGGTGGTGATGATAATGGTGGTGGTGATTATATTGATGAAGATGGTGATGATGATTAAGATGATGATGACGATGGTGGTGATGGTGATGGTGATTATAATGATGATAATGGTGATGATGATGGTGATGATGATGGTGGTGGTGGTGATGATTATAAAGATGAGTGTGGTGATGATGATGATGATGATGATGATGATGATGATGATGATGATGATGATGATGATGATGATGATGATGATGATGATGATGATGAGGGTGGTGGTGATTATAACGATGTTGATGATGGTGATGATGGTGGTGGTATTTATAATGATGATTATGATGATGGTGGTGTTGGTTATAACGATGATGATGATAGTGGTCGTGGTTATAATGATGATGACAGTGATGATGATGGTGGTTTTGATTATAATGATGTTGATGGTGGTGGTTATAATGATAATGATGATGTTGGTGGAGGTGGTGATTCTAACGATGATGATGATGGGGGTGGTGATTATTATGATGACGATGGTGATGATGAAGGTGGTTTTGATTATAATGATGATTGTGGTGGTGATGATTATAATGATGATGATGGTGGTGGTGGTGGTGATTATATTGTTGATGATGATGGTGATGATAGTGGTGGTGATTATAATGATGATGATGGTGGTGGTGATTATAATGATGATGATGGTGATGATGGTGGTGGTGATTATAAAGATGATGATGATGATGATGGTGATGATGGTGGTGGTGATTATTATTATGATGATGATGATGATGATGGTAGTGGTGCTTATAACGATGATGATGATGATGGTGGCGGTGGTGATTATAGCGATGATTTTGATGGTGATGATGGTGGTGGTGATTATAATGATGATAATGATGGTGATAATTTTGGTGGTGATTATAATGATGATGATTTTGATGGTTGTGGTGGTGATTATAATGATGATGATGATAATGGTGATGATGGTGGTGGTGATCATAATGATGATGATGGTGATGATTATGATGGTTTTTATAATGATGATGATGGTGGTTTTGATTATAAATATGATGATGATGATGATTGTGATAATAGTGGTGGTGATTATTATTATGATGATAATGATGATGATGGTAGTGGTGCTTATAACGATGATGCTGATGATGATGATGGTGGCGGTGGTGATTATAACGATGATTTTGATGGTGATGATGGTGGTGGTGATTATAATGATGATAATGATGGTGATAATTTTGGTGGTGATTATAATGATGATGATGGTGATAGTTGTGGTTGTGATTATAATGATGATGATGATAATGGTGATGATGGGGGTGGTGATTATAATGATGATGATGGTGATGATGGTGGTGGTGATTATAATGATGATGATGGTGATGATGATAGTGGTGGTGATGTTGGTGGTGGTGATTATAATGATAATGATGATGGTGATGATGGTGGGGGTGATTAAAATGATGGTGATTATGGTGATGATGGTTGTGATGATGATGATGATAATAATGACGATGATAACTATTATGATGATGGTGGACATTATAATGATGACGGTGATAGTGGCGATGATGATGATGGTGATGATGATGATGACTACGACGAAGATGACAATGACGATGATAAAGATGATGATAATCCATAACCTTTTTCAATTCTTTTAAAATGAAATCCTGTGCACGTTAGGCTTCTCATTAAATCTTCATAATGCTAAAGATCAACTGGTGAATCTATCATTAAGGCTTCCCATGACAGTCATATAGCTATGATATAAAAATATGTCTGAATAATAACAGAGATTGTTTTGAAACTTGAGAACGCTATCTCTTGTTCACGCAGATGAAGATTTCATGAAAGAAATACTATCCTTTTCTGGACTCTTTTTTTTTTTTTTTTCTTCCCAATGAGCTGTTCCACATTTGTTTTCTGGGATACACTTTTTCTAATGCCATTGGTTTATACATGTATTTGAATCTATGGAATTGTTTCCATTGTGTAACGTTGAATTTAACAGAACATCGATTATAATGAAAACAGGAGAAACGTTCGGTTTGTGTTTTATGAATGACTGATGTCTGAGAATCGTCTGGTGTCAACATGCAGACGTCAATTCTTCAAACTTAGTAAGATAAAAATATGTAGATTGTTTAATATTTTGATTGACGTAATAGAGTAAGCAACACTTTGAAAATATAATTTTGATGTATACAAAAAAAAATTTGTGAACCGAAAACTACCAAATCATCAACTAAAAAAGGACTTCTGTAAGGGTTAGCACAAAAACGAACGAACGACATTTTAATGTTTTTTTTTTTTTAAACCATGGTAAAGACCTGGGCATTATTGACTTCTACAATGTTTGTCCTGCAGTGGTAAAGTTTAATAAGTAAAATAAAAAAGGCACAGTACATTTTTTGTGTGAAAATCAAGGAAGAAGAGAACAACTAATAATAGTGCAAAAGATCTTCTTCTTCAAGTGCCATGCCTAGTGGCGTAGGAGATCATGTCTTTCCATAACTTCCTGTCTCCAGAGCAATTTATCACTTCTTTTATTAACTTCTCTCTTTGCCATGTCAAACTGTCCAGTATGTTCAATCTCTCTCATCCTCTATCTCTCTCTTCCCTCAATCGTTCCAGTTGTCCCGAGATTCTCCTGCTTTCTTCTTCTCATAACATGCTAAAAGACCGGGTATTGTTTCCTTCTGACATGAGGAATAAGCTTCATTTGCGCAATGGCCTCTTTCAGAACATCATCACTATTCTTTTTTTTTTTTTATTTGCTGTCCGTGGCATTTGTAACATTCTACTGTCAAAACCACATCTCTGTGGTCTCCGGTGCTCTACCTACTTGTTTACTAGTTGTGAACAAGATACAGTATTAACAATTGAAGTGTTTGCCTGAGTTAAATTTCCTGAAATACTTGCTTTGAACGACTTCCGCGTGCTGCCGAATTATTTTTCTCTGTACGTTCCGACAGCATAGGGTGGCTAGCTTTAAGTCCAACCCTCCTTAGTGACTTTCTAAAACATAGTTCAGTGTTACTTTTATTTTCTCCTCAATCGGGCCTCAGTAACACAGAGACGAACACACACGTAATAATACAAAAGGAAGATCAGCAATAACAGCAAACAATAATAACACAAACACTTGAACCACTGCAAGCTCAAAGTTCAGGCGGGTCAAATGTCAAGCAATAAAAGGGATAACAGGTAAATCTTCAACATGAAAGGTAAAGGCAGTCCCTTAGCACAAACGGCCGTATTGGAGTGAAGTTTTAGATACTTCACCATACCAGGTGCAGTTTTTCTATGAGGTGGAGAGACCAGTTCTCAACCTCGCTGTCTTTGCCGTCCTTAGCTCAGGAATAGAGTCTGGTACCCACTGACGGCTGGGTAGACTGGAGCTGGTGACGATACCAGATTTCGATCCCGGTAACTGTGTCGCGAGAGAACAGCGCTCGCTCTAACTGCTCAGCCAAAATCTACATAAAAGAGCAAACAAAAAAAGCCACTAGAATAGCGTCAGCCACCGGTAAATTCTTGGCGCCTTTAATGTAAAAATATAAATGATTCAAACAGGGGGCGTTAAACACGATTTGTCCGTTTGTGTAGACACACTCGTGCGTAAAGGTTTGCGTCAAACGTAGGCCGACAAAGACTAACCCACTCATTCAACGTTCTGGAATGACGCGCATTTGAGATAATTGGTTGGGGTGCATAATAATAGAAGAAACAGCTCTTTTGCAAACTGAATAAACAGCGAGGTAAATGTTTTATATTATGTTTACTTATTTAAAATTAAATCTAATGAAAGGAAAACATCGATGAATACAAATATCCTTGAACTAGCGCAGGTCTCTGTGCCGTTTGTCTTTGAAGCAATTTTTAATTCTTGCTTTTATCTCTTCATACTTTGTCTAAATGCTTGTATTTCAATTTTACAGTTTGGCGGCATGGAAAGATGCAAACAGCAGTATTGATAAATACTAATGGAGACCGGAAGTTTCAGAGAAACATGTCGCCAGCAGATATGATACTTGAAGAAAAAGACGATGTTGTCCTGTCCTCAGTTTTAATTTTATTTCGTTCTTCTTTTGCTAGTGGTTCCATTTATCCTGCAGTGAATATAAATCAAACTGTACTTTCTCTGATGAATTTACAGCCCACTTTCATTAACGCTTCAGGCAGGAGTAACACGAAGAATTAATCAGTCATGTATCAACTGGAAAAGCAGACAATTTCGAGTAAACATAATAGAAGTCTTCACACGGGATCAAATAATTAACTCATTGTTGCATAAGCAAAAACAGAAAAATAGTATGTCAATGGAATGGGTCCGAATGAAACATCTGAAATGGAAAAATAATTTTTTGTGAAAAGAGATATCCGATGCAGGTATTAAAAAATACAAGAAACGGGAAAGTTAGTAACGCTTTGGCATAGCCTGGAACATGGTTTTTTTTGTTTACATCTTTCAGACCAGGGGTCCCCAACTTTTATGGTTCACACGGCACCTTTGAATTACACTGGTATACACACATTTTGGTGCCTTAAATTTTATAGCTGTTCTTGGGTAATTTTGGGTTGCTGATTCCAAAAATGTAATCAGATTTTTTCTATCAGCTCTAGTTTTTGAGATAACTAAGAATGACCATATTAGTAGGGCAATTGTTATGTACAATCCTAGAGTTAGGTGCTATTAGTGGAATTTTGACTTTAGTCTGCATTCATATTATATGTAATTACTGTGCATATATTACCAAAAATGTAATAAAACTTTATCACTAGCACTTGTTTAGTCAACACGCAAAAAGGATATTTTCGAGGACTTCCTGGAATGTGATATGCCCGGACAGTCACGCTTAAGGGTCCAACAGTAATCTGCCATCATATGGGCATCCCAAAATCCCTGGTATCTCTCTTCCATTGTTTTTATATCTTGGTGAAATCTTTCACCTTGCTCCTCACTAAAGTCGCCAAGATTCTCCGGAAATAAATGTAAATGGTTATGGAGTGTGATAAAATTAACCGTGATACAACGGTAAAATATCTCCAAAGATAAAATGTAGGGATAAAAATAATGCGTAAGCTACTAGAAGACATGATCGCCCATGCCGCGGGTCACCACCTGCCATGGAAACTATTTTGCTAGACGTGAAGGCAAAACGTTTACCCTTGGGACGGGATGAGAACGGAGATCAAAAAGAAAATATGAATGAACACGTGCTTGAAACTAGCAAGGCTAAAAAAGACGCAATTGGTGGTGAAAGGAAAAAAATTCACGTCCCCAAGTTGACACAAGGTAAAGAAATTGACAAAAGGGACCTTAGTTATTATACGCAAGTCATTTCTTGGACGCTTTTGCGATACTTAGTCCTTTATTTGAATTCAGCGGCAAACGCATTACAGAAGATGCTCGAACATATTTCAAAAAAAAAATACTAACCTTGAAAAGTAACTTTTTCTTAATAATAATGTTAGGAATATAAAACCTAGCTGGCCGGATGGCCCATCTTGAGCAGAGAAATAATATGCTTTCATTTATATAGACGGATAGATAATAATGAAGATATTGACAAAAGACTGTGTTGTTCATATCAGCGAGCGACTGCATTGAAACAAAAACATGTCACTAATTTTCAAAAAATTGCGGCCTTGAGACTCAAGTGCTAAAATCTAGATGAATGAAAGAGAAGGGGAATTAGTGGAAAGTTGTGGCTAAAAATAACTCTAGAGGCAGATTCATGTAGGAAATGCATGTATAAACAAGTGTGTTTTTGTAAAAAACGCAAGTAGAGACAGACGGACCAACAGACAATAATACATACTTGACTGAGGTATGACTGAATTGACTTTTGGTAGGAGGTTTGAAATTTGAAAAGGAAAAAAGGCGGTGATTGGCCACAGATAAACATATTATCGGCGCTCAGACGCGCATCTTTGCCATTCATCATAAGTTGTCCAGTAGTAGACACAGTAATTCTTCAGTGGTGTGATTCCCAGAAGCTAATTGCAATATTTAGAGGGACGCCATACTAGAGCCAGCAGCTCAGCTGAGTTTTGCTAGCATATAACTGTGTTCTCTATTCATAATTCTGAACTGTGAGTTTTTTATTTGGCACCAAAGTGGTGTCAAATGCTATGTTGAAAAATACAAGTGTGGACCCGTGCAGTCTAAAATTTTGGCAGAGCAGCCTATATTGCCCCCAAGCACGGAGAGGTGGGGCCACCAGATTCCAGCACCAGAACTACTCAGTCAAAGATACGTGAGCGTCTGGCCTGCTGGACATTCACCAACTTATTTAATAACTAACACCCAATTATATTCCCATCAACTAGAACATACCATGTTGGGAAATAAACTTGTATTTTTCCCATCAGTAAATGGACAATGTTTGGTAGTCATAGACTGGGAGTGATGAAGCCACCCCAACAGCACATCCATTAATCGTTCTCCCAGATAAATTACAAATATAAACAGTAGTAATATTAACTAGTCTTGTAAAATTCATATGTACACACCTTTCATTTATTATGCCATATATTCATGCATTTCATTCATAATTTCAAAACCTTTCATATGTTCTGACCAAAATAAAACCTTGGTTCAGAACAAATAAACTTAAAGAAAATTTAATATCAAAATTTTAAACAGCTTGAGTTAGTTCAGTGTGTTATAAATTTTATTAATATTATTAGACTTATTAAATATCTGTGTGTGTGTTTGTATATACTAATACAACACCTTACATTTCAGTACCCTAGATTTTTAACGTAGCCACATTCATTAGTAAAAAAGATATGTGTGAGGTCGTAAGTGGTAGCAAGAAGGGCCTTCTGTAAATTCACAGCTACATTTATCTCAGGAGCCTTCACAGCTGACCTCATGCATCACACTAGGTAATATCACAACCATACAGTACCATCAAAATCCACTACATATATTTGGGGTCTCTTGTCCAGGGATAATTAGCTTAGCAATAATATTAGGATCTCCTGGTGGGAGAATTAAAATTAGGGGAACAAATTATAAAAATTAAAAGGGTCCCTTTAAATTAAAAGTGAAATTAAAAGTTGGTGAATCTTCACAGCCAGTGGTAATTAATTAGTTAACTGGCTAATTAGAATTACTTTAGACTATAGTAATTAGAATTACTTTAGTGGTTGGAAATTTTACCTTGATCATTGTATTTTATGTGATGGCGGAGCTAGCTAAGTTCAGATCAGCTGCTGTGCTAACGGCGAGGGATATGGGAATGGATGGTCAGGTTTTAATTCAATATGTAACGGCTGAATGTGATAAGTATATTGAAAGGGAAGATAGGAAGGTAGCTGAAGAGAAGAGGTTACAAATTGAGGCTGATAGAGAACTTAAGAGGCTGCAGATTGAGGCTGACAAGGAGGCTAAAGCATTAGAGGCAGAAGAAAAACGACAGCAAAGGGAGGCAGAAGATAAAAGATTGACTGCCGAAAGGGAGGCAGAAGATAGAAGGTTGCAAAGGGAGCACGAATTACGACTAAGGGAGCTGGAATTACAAGGCCAGGCTCCTGAAAATGGTGCCAGCCCTTTTGCCTCAGATGCTACGCCCAGTCTGGGAGCCTCAACATCAGCTATGGGGTTTCATTTAGACCATTTTGTTGAAAAAGACGATGACATAGAGGGGTACCTCGGACGTTTTGAGTTATTAGCTACTACATATGGGTTAGAGAGAGAGAGGTGGAGTTTAAAGTTATCACAGGGACTGAGAGGTACTTCTTATGAAGTCTTCGCAAAAATGAACAGAGAAGACCAAGACAATTATGACATGTTAAAGCAGGCTTTGTTATTAAGGTACGAAAAAAATGGTGAATTTTATCGTAAGAAATTTAGAAATGCCAAACTGTTGTCTGGGGAGACATACCACCAATTCTCTGCCAGACTGGAAACCTATTTGGAGAAATGGACGGCTCTGGGGAAGACCCAAGATCTTAAAGAAATGATCATGATTGAGCAATTGAGAGAGTCCATGGCTCCAGACATGAGAAAATTTCTCATGGAACAAGGTGCAGAGAAGTTGGGGAAGGTTTTAAATGTCGCTGAGAGGTATCAGGCAGCCCAGGCAGAGGTAAGTGGTGCTAAAAAGAAGCACATAGACAATTTTAAAGCTCCACAGCAATTTAATAAATTTGATAATAGAGAACAGGGAAATAAAGGTAGGACAAACTTTGAGCGGCCAAGAAATGACTATCGCGACAGAAACTCACAGTTCAATGACCAAAAGTTCAATGAAAGAAAACCGTTGAACCAAGGAAAAAGATGGTGTAAATGGTGCAAGAAAGATAACCATAACACCGAATTTTGTAGAAGGAAACCTTCAAACATTGCTGCAATGAGTCGGGGACGCAAAGATTAAAGGTTAATCCTAATGGACAACAGGAACCTTATCACCCCCCAGTTTGTGAGGATGTTATTTGTAATGGGGTCACCATAAGGTGCCTTTATGATACAGGTTTGGATTATGATTCAGTTGTGAAGTCTAGCCTAGTGGACCCAAGTCAGTATACCACAGAAACAGTGGAAATACAAGGGGCGACTAAGGACATACCACTCATGACACTTCCCATCGCAAGGATAACGGTGAAAACTCGCTATGTGGAAGGAGAAATCAGAGCAGCAGTGATAGATGAACCAATCTACCCTCTGATATTGGGGTGTAGATACGTCTTCTTGGGGAATCCCGAGAGACCTGTGATCATGGCGACAGTGCAGACCAGGTCACAGAAGAAGGAGGAAGAAGGTGAACCTATAAATGCTCATCCAGAGGAGATGAGGAAGGCGCAGGCTGAGGATAGGACACTCAAGCCATGTTTTAAAAAATTGCCCAAATGCCACACACCTCCGAGCAAGGGGGAATATTTTATGAAGAACAAACTATTATACAGGAAGGCCGGAACTGGAACAAATGGTCACAACCAGCTGGTTCTTCCCACTTCATATAGGGATAAAGTGATGGAACTCGGGCATGCGATTCCCTTCAGTGGTCACATGGGGATCAGCGCCACAGGACAGCGTATAGCTTGTCATTACTTCTGGCCAGGGATAACGGAGGATATAAAAAGATATGTCAAATCCTGTCCAGAATGTCAAAGGGTAGCTCCAAAGCACTGGACTGCTCCTGCAACTCTAGGGGAAATGCCCATAGTGGGAACACCTTTTGAGAGGGTTGCAGTGGATATTGTGGGACCTCTCACTCGGACCAAGAGGAGGAACAGTTACATCCTTACTCTGGTGGACACTTGTTCTATGTGGGGAGAGGCGGTAGCCCTGCCATCAATTGATTCAAAACATGTAGCAGAGGCACTACTTACAATATTCACCCGATTAGGATTCCCGCATCAAATCTTGACTGATAATGGCTCTCAGTTCAAGGGGAAACTAACGGAAGAAGTTTTTAAGCTATTTCAAGCCAGACACTTTCATTGTAGTCCGTACCATCCACAAGGGAACGGCCAGGTAGAGAGGTTCAATGGGACTCTCATTTCTATCCTGAGAAAGCTGGCACACGAAAAACCGGATCTGTGGGATCAATTCCTGCCCGCCGCATTGTTTGCGTATCGGGAGGTACCACATAGTTCAACCGGGATGGCTCCCGCAACTCTGCTATTTGGGAGGCCAATAAAAGGTCCATTAGAGCACTATTAAGGACCTGGACAGATGAGAAGGCGGAAGAGACTGTTACCTCATCTTATCAATACGTGAACGAACTGACCACTCGTTTGAAAGCTGGATGGAAACTGGCAAATGATAATTTGAAACAAGCCAGGAAGAAACATGCAGCATATTTTAATAGGAAGGCAAAGGACAGAGAACTAGCTGTGGGAGAGAAGGTGCTGCTTCTACTACCCGGCAGCCAGAATAAATTACAAATTGGATGGCAAGGTCCATATACGGTTCTAGAGAAGGTGTCTAGAACAAACTATAAAATTGACAAAAAGGGGAAGGAGAAAGTTTATCATGTAAACCTGTTAAAGAAGTATCTGGACAGACCACTCCAGGAAAGCACCCCCTTACTGACCTTGGCTATCGCAACTCAAATGCAAAAGGAACCACTCACCTCACATGAATACCCATTACATCCTTGTGAAACAGCAGCACAGGTAAAAGTCAGTAAGCACCTGACTAAAAACCAGAGGGAGAGAGTTCAACAGGTTCTGGAGGAACATTCAGATGTATTAACAGATAAACCAGGCCATACAAATTTGCTACAGTATGACATGAAACTGGTAGACTCAAACCCAATCTGTATGAGAGCCTATTCTATTCCGTTCGCGAAGGAGAAGGCATTGAAGGAAGAAATAGATTATTTGTTGAAGGAGGGGATTATTTCACACAGTGAATCATCTTTTAGTTCTAGTGTCGTTTTGTTGAGGAAACCGTCTGGGGAACACAGACTGTGCATAGATTACAGGAAACTGAATGCTGTCACAGAAGGACAAGTGGATCCATTACCAGACACAAAACAGTTATTTGCCAGACTGAACAAGGCAAAATACTTTTCAAAGGTGGATCTTAGTAAAGGCTATTACCAGATTCCAGTGAAGCCTGAAGTGAGACCTTATTTGGCTTTTAGCACTTCGGATGGACATTATGAATTCAATATGCTACCATTCGGACTGAAAAATGCTCCGAGTGTATTTTCAAGGATGATGCGCAAATTGTTGGATCCCCTGAATAACCCATGTATCACGAATTTCATGGATGATATTCTCGTCGCCACAGAGACATTTGAAGAACACATTGAAGCTCTAAATGTTATTTAATAGGCTTAGGGAGGCGAACTTAACTGCTAGGCCAACAAAATGTTGTATTGGATGCAAAGAGTTGGAATTCTTGGGACACACTGTATATCAGGGTAACATGACCCCTGATCCCAAGAACTTGGAAAAACTGCAGAGAGCACCTAGACCACAAACAAAAAAGGACGTGCGATCATTCGTGTCGTTATGCGGATTTTATCAAAAATACATCAAAGATTTTAACTCTATTTGTGCTCCTCTGACTGATCTGACTCGCAAGGGACTTCCAGATAAAATTATTTGGACTGCGCAAAGTGAATTAGCGTTCCAAGAGTTAAAGGAAAAACTCACTAGCAAGCCTATTCTCAAACTGCCTGATTTGACACAGGACTTTGTCTTAAGAACAGATGCAAGTAATGTAGGACTCGGGGCGGCTTTGTTGCAAAGATCATCTTCACCTGATGGGGAACTGAACCCAGTCGCTTATGCAAGCCGCAAATTGAATAAGGCGGAACAAGGATATTCCACAAGCGAAAAAGAATGTTTAGCGTTAATCTGGGCAATAAAGAAGTTTCAAATCTATCTGTATGGTAGGACTTTTGTGGTCCAGACGGATCATCAGCCCCTCGTATTCTTATCTCAGGCTAAGCATGAAAACGCAAGATTGCTGAGGTGGTCTTTATTGCTTCAACCTTATCAGTTTAGTATCCAATATATCCCAGGCAAATTGAATGTCGGTGCAGATTTCCTCAGTCGGCACCCCTGTGATCAAAATTAGAGTAGTGGCAGGCGTGAGGAGTAATTTATCTATGTGTATCACTGGTTTTGGAACTTGCCGTAGGCATGTTTTCAAGTGGGGAGATGTGTGATAAAATTAACCGTGATACAACGTTAAAATATCTCCAAAGATAAAATGTAGGGATAAAAATAATGCGTAAGCTACTAGAAGACATGATCGCCCATGCCGCGGGTCACCACCCGCCATGGAAACTAACTTGTTAGACGTGAAGGCAAAACGTTTACCCTTGGGACGGGATGAGAACGGAGATCAAAAAGAAAATATGACTGAACACGTGCTTGAAACTAGCAAGGCTAAAAAGACGCAATTGGTGGGGAAAGGAAAAAAATTCACGTCCCCAAGTTGACACAAGGTAAAGAAATCGACAAAAGGGACCTTAGTTATTATACGCAACAGTCATTTCTTGGACGCTTTTGCGATACTTAGTCCTTTATTTGAATTCAGCGGCAAACGCATTACAGAAGATGCTCCAACATATTTCAAAAAAAAAAAAAATAACCTTGAAAAGTAACTTTTTCTTAATAATAATGTTAGGAATATAAAACCTAGCTGGCCGGATGGCCCATCTTGAGCAGAGAAATAATATGCTTTCATTTATACAGACGGATAGATAATAATGAAGATATTGACAAAAGACTGTGTTGTTCATATCAGCGAGCGACTGCATTGAAACAAAAACATGTCACTAATTTTCAAAAAATTGCGGCCTTGAGACTCAAGTGCTAAAATCTAGATGAATGAAAGAGAAGGGGAATTAGTGGAAAGTTGTGGCTAAAAATAACTCTAGAGGCAGATTCATGTAGGAAATGCATGTATAAACAAATGTGTTTTTGTAAAAAACGCAAGTAGAGACAGACGGACCAACAGACAATAATACATACTTGACTGAGGTATGACTGAATTGACTTTTGGTAGGAGGTTTGAAATTTGAAAAGGAAAAAAGGCGGTGATTGGCCACAGATAAACATATTATCGGCGCTCAGACGCGCATTTTTGCCATTCATCATAAGTTGTCCAGTAGTAGACACAGTAATTCTTCAGTGGTGTGATTCCCAGAAGCTAATTGCAATATTTAGAGGGACGCCATACTAGAGCCAGCAGCTCAGCTGAGTTTTGCTAGCATATAACTGTGTTCTCTATTCATAATTCTGAACTGTGAGTTTTTTATTTGGCACCAAAGTGGTGTCAAATGCTATGTTGAAAAATACAAGTGTGGACCCGTGCAGTCTAAAATTTTGGCAGAGCAGCCTATATTGCCCCCAAGCACGGAGAGGTGGGGCCACCAGATTCCAGCACCAGAACTACTCAGTCAAAGATACGTGAGCGTCTGGCCTGCTGGACATTCACCAACTTATTTAATAACTAACACCCAATTATATTCCCATCAACTAGAACATACCATGTTGGGAAATAAACTTGTATTTTTCCCATCAGTAAATGGACAATGTTTGGTAGTCATAGACTGGGAGTGATGAAGCCACCCCAACAGCACATCCATTAATCGTTCTCCCAGATAAATTACAAATATAAACAGTAGTAATATTAACTAGTCTTGTAAAATTCATATGTACACACCTTTCATTTATTATGCCATATATTCATGCATTTCATTCATAATTTCAAAACCTTTCATATGTTCTGACCAAAATAAAACCTTGGTTCAGAACAAATAAACTTAAAGAAAATTTAATATCAAAATTTTAAACAGCTTGAGTTAGTTCAGTGTGTTATAAATTTTATTAATATTATTAGACTTATTAAATATCTGTGTGTGTGTTTGTATATATTAATACAACACCTTACATTTCAGTACCCTAGATTTTTAACGTAGCCACATTCATTAGTAAAAAAGATATGTGTGAGGTGGTAAGTGGTAGCAAGAAGGGCCTTCTGTAAATTCACAGCTACATTTATCTCAGGAGCCTTCACAGCTGACCTCATGCATCACACTAGGTAATATCACAACCATACAGTACCATCAAAATCCACTACATGGAGGTAGTGCAATTTTATGCTCATGTTGCATCCAAGTTCACAAAAACTCGACAGCATGTTTCCAACTAATTCAGAATAATTGTCTGCTTTAATGTTATTCAGAAAGTTTTGCACAACTAAAACAAATGATGACCAGGCTGTGGACTCTGTTTTGTTCATGGAATCAATAAAATTTGGATCGTTTATTAACTTTCTAATTTGAGGTCCATAAAAAATTCCAGATTTAAGTTTGTCTATGCTCAATTCTGGAAACTTTCTGCATAAGTAATTAAAACAGGTACCATCTTTGTTCAGTGCCTTAACAAATTCTTCATCAAGTCAAGCTTTATATGTAATGGTGGCAGTAGAACTCTTTTTCGATCAATGAGAGGCTTATTGACAATATTTTTTTCTCCAACTTTAAATTCATCCCTCAACGGCCACTGTTTCTTTGTCCAGTGCATATCTTTTGCCCTGCTATCCCACAAACATATAAAGCATGGTTATTTGGTGAATCCCATTTGCTGGCCAAGCAAGAAGTTCATCATTTTAAGATCTACACAAACCATCCAGTTATGTTCTAAATACTTCAATTTTTCTAGAACTGTGCTTATTGTAGCATACTCCTCCTTCATTGTAGTAGAATGAGCAATTGGAAATGAGCCATATTTGTTACCATTGTGTAAGAGAACACCCTTCAAACTTCTTTTAGAGCTGTCAATGAAAAGTCGCCACTCATCTGGTGTATAACTTACACCCATTTTGTTAACAAGACCTCCTACATTAGTACAAAACACAAGGTTGTTTTCTTTACAGAAGAATGGAATAAAACATTGCTCTCTGCTGCGATAAAATGTAACCTTTGTTTCAGCAGGCAGTAATTTTTTTTTCTTTCAATCTTGAAGCCAAAAGTTCTGAAGATTCCTTTGAGAGATATAGATCTCGGATTAGATCATATAGTTCAAGCTGGTCGAAGCGTTGAGCATCTGAAAAATCATCTTCGAAATCACTATCACTGTCACTTGTCGTTCCACATGCCACTGCTGTCTCATCTTCTAGCAGGAAATCTGACTGAAAGTTGGAATTGGTATGTCATCTCCGTGTGGAACAGGTCGCCTATCAGAATCTAAATCTGGATATTTCCACTTTTTGTGATTTTTTCCATTAATTCCCTTAATATTCACAACTCAGAAATAACAGTCATCATAGTGGTTCTTAGGCTCTCTCCAAACCATTGGAATTCCAAATTTTAAACATTTTCTTTTCCCACAAGTCCACTGTCGCAGGTGTTCAACACATGTTTTGCAAACAATATGAGGAGCCCAAGACTTGTCCTGGTCACCTAGTTTTATTTTAAAGTAAGCAAAGTATGCCTTTTTCACAAAAACAGTAATATGCTTCCTATGTTCTTCTTTGAAAGTGTACTCTCCACAAATATAACATAATAAATGCGGTGAAAGAAAACATGCTGTTCTTGAAGATGATGCCATTCTCTGTTAGAAGTGTAATAAAATAAGTAGCATACTAACATGCATGCAGTGGCTTAACATCTAAAAAAGGCAATTCTGGGAAGATTCTTGGAAAACTGAAACTGAGAGTAAACAAGCAGTTTTCTTTTGTAAAGGACTAGACAGCAATAGTTTTTTTACATAGCCTTATATAGAAAATATTGTAATAATACAGGGTGACCCAAAAAAACGGGCCCGCGCGCGCACAAAAAGTATATAATGAAATACAAAAATGTCTGTATCTCAAAAACTAGAGCTGCTACAGACAAGTAAATGTGATATTTGGATTGAGCAGGTCTCATTTATGTACAATCAAGAGTAAAATGTTTGGCACCAAAAAAAAAATTTTTTTTTTGGTAGGGCTGTGTTATTCTTCTGCTCAGATCTCTAGCCTCCGACTGACAAAGCAGTTTCTGTGACGTAATGGAAGTCCTATCCTGTCGTCCAATTTTCTTTTCTCCACTTCCCTCGGTCATTTTTTATTTCAGCGTCCTTTTTCATCTTATCTAGTACATAAATATCTACCGATAATAAGCTTACGCTTCGTATGGATACTCCCGACCTCGTTATCGTAATCGGCTAATGCGAAGGCGGGTGGACAATGTCACATTGACTTCTGTGTGTTCGTTGCA